>PVLD010014965.1:0-50371 GCA_004027595.1 Dinomys branickii
ACTAAATTTGCATGTCTGTATATGGGTCCATACATCTACAATTCGAAGATATCAATGGATAAAGCAACAACAACTGTTGAGACCATATCACCTTGTCTATAGATTAGTTGTGATTGTACTATTTTCTATGATAATTGGTGTCTGTTTGTCAATATGTTTTTGTACTTTTATGTTTCTAAAATAAAAAAAAAAGAAATTTAGTGACTAGGGAGGGCCCATCTCAAGAATAAATAAATAAATAAATAAAATGGACCTAGGATGCAGCTCGGTTTGAGTCGATCTTCAATAGAGCAAAGAAAAATAAAAAGAGGTAGTGGAGATAAAGTTCAATGGGTGGGCTCTGATTCAGTGTGACTTGTGTCCCAAGAAAAGATTAGGATATAGACCGTACAGACATTTCACTTCAACCACATGAAGACACAGGGAGAGGACAGCCATCTACACGCCAAAGAAGGAGGCCTCAGAAAGACTATCCCTGCTGATACTTTGGTCTCAGACTTGCAGCCTCCGGAACTATGTGATATAGATTTCCACTGTTTAAGTAACCCAGTGTGTTCTACTTCATTACGGCAGCTGGAGCAGACGGAGACAACGAGTATGAGTCTCAGTTAATAACCTTGGAACTCCAAGGAGTAATTTTCTTCATTTCAGATTAGGTTCTTATTCTGTTTCCTTATTGTCCAGAGTTGGTGAGAAAACAGAAGCTCAGTTGTTTTTGGAGTTTTCTTCCATTCTTAGCGAATGAGTGATGCATATCCACCCAGGTTAGTCACTATTTTCGTTTTTCACAGGACAATGCATTAGAGAGGATCTGTCTGGCTTTGCTCCTTAGAGGTCACCTCTGAGACTCTCTTCAAATCCATTGCTGCTGTGATACCCATGGGACGAGCATCTGTTATTAAGCTATTCCGCATCTTATCGACCTGAAAAATCTTTGCATTCTTTTCTTCTCTGGATTCTTGCTCTCTCCCCAGTTCCACTCCAGAAAGTAGGGCAGACGGGACCTCTGCTCTGAGAACACATAGCTGCTCGCTCTCCCTCACCCCTGCTCCCACCGTGTGTGTTTCCAGTAGAAGGGGGTTATTTTCCCTGCAAGTCTATTTGTCCCACTCCCTAAACCCTCTTTTAATCTTTCTGTAAATACTTTTGGCTGTTTTGTTTTTTGTCCCATCATATACCTTCCCGAACCAGAAGCACAGAGCACGTTGCTATTCAGCAGTGAGAGAGAGGAGAGTGCAAGTGTGGGAACCGGAAAACATGAAGCAAATATCTCAAAATAGAGATCAGTCATAGAGTTATGATGTCCCACTAAAGAGAAGAAATTATACACTAATGCTTCTAGGAGTACATTTTATGGTTATGAAGAAGTAGGATGCTAATCACGAGAAGTCATCAGTTTTATGCACAGAAATAAACTATTCTAACTACTGGTGTATTTCTTTTAAAGCTAATTTGTCTTAATATGTTTGTGGTGGGGTTTACATAGAAGCATAATCATTTTCTGCTCTTAGGTGTTACGGTGTTAATATGTGGTTAATTCCAACCATAGTCACCAGATGATCTGATGGCTAAACATTATTCCATACTTGTTTGTTTCAGAAATCTTGTATAGGTAGATTGAAATTTTCTTATTTCATTTGCATTTAAAATGTTCCATTGAGGAGAAGTTCGTAAAAAAAAAAATTCTACCAATCGTAAGTACTCAGTTCAATGAATTTGGACCATTATACATATCCATGTAACCACCTCACAAAGCAAGATATGGGAAATTTCCCTACCTGCAGAAAGTTCCCTGTATGCCTTTCAGTCCCTCTCCCCCATCGACAACTGCTGTTCTCTGTCTATCCTCATAGATTACTTTTCCCTGTTCTAGATCGTCATATAAACAAAATCAGGTAGCATGCAGTATTTTGTGTCTGTTTTCTTAGATTCGGCATGTTTTTGAGATTCTTCCATGTTGGGTGTGTAAGTAGTTTGCCCGTGATATAGCTAACCAGTTTTTCATTTGTGTGTGTGGGTGTGTGTATTTACCTTTGGAATTTACTCTGCCTCTGTTTCTGGCACAGTGTATATTAGCCTTTGAGAAATGCAGGAATTTGGCAGAGGTATTCAGTTAGATATAATCATTGCATAAGCAAGCAGAGTTTGTATAAAGATGTAACTTTCTCTAACTTTTCCACTTCAGATACATATTCCAGAAGGCAGTACATCTGAGTTTTTCTTCATCTCTGATCTATCCACAATATAGCTAAAGGGTGTCCCCAAACCCTGAGATTATATTTAAAATGTGTGTGAATATATGATCAGTTATGCTAATGTAACTGATTCTCAACATTTAGGATCACAAAAACAAGATTTCTTTTTATTCATGAAAGTCCAAAGTGAGTCTTCATGTCAATAAAGAGGTGTTTCTTCACAGGAATACTTGGGTGTCAGGATGACAGCCACCTATCATCTTTAAGCTGTGGCTTCCAAAGATGGCGTGGACAACACCATTCCAGTCAGTCAGAAGGGACAAAGAAGGTGAAGGAGTACACATGATAAAACTTTAGAGAGACTTAGAATTGGCAGAACTGACTCATGCTTATGTTCTACTGGAAAGACTCAAGTTACAAGGTCTCCACTCATGGTGAGGCAGGTTTGGGAAACCTAGTCTCAGTGGTGCCCAAGAAGGCAAGAATACTGTCCCCAGAGTCCTCTCACACAATACAAATACTCTACATTTAGCTGTAGTGTGGTTTTATGAATTTACTTAGGTTTGCAGAGGGATGAGCCCATACCCAAAATGCTTCAGAACCTCTTATTTTGGGCAACATTTTTACTCCTGATAGCCTGCTCTAGAAGAAATGAAGGACTATCAAGGCAAACAGAGAAAACGACACAAAATACTGAGGATGTAGGAAAACCCACATCCCCATTGTTGAACAGGGTGGCACAAAACTGTTCATAGTTCTTGGAATAATCACTGTATGATTTGAGGCAAACATCCTATTAGCTACTAGATCTCACAAAAATCCAACATATTACAATAGTCATATTTTATTTGAAAGGAACAAATTATTTTATGTCACTTGTGCTTTTTATATCTTGTGTATAAAATTATTCTCTGCCCTAGAGTGATAAAGATAGTCTAAATATATGAATGTTTCATATAAAGTAAGTTTAATTTAATTCATTAACATTTTTTGAGACAGTGTGAGGTAGGGATCAGATTTCCCCCCTCTATATGGAGTGTCTATTTTCTCAGCATCATTCATTAAACAGAATATCCCTTATGAATTGGTTTGTACTGATTCATTGATCATTCATATGCTGTTCTGTTTCTAAACTTTCTGTTCTTTGTCACATTATTTATCAGTCACTGTACTAATTCTATGTCAAGAATTCTCTTGGCCTTCTTGACCTCCTACTTTCCCACATAAATTTTAGAAGCATTTTGTCAACATCTATAAAGGGTCTTACTGCAATTTTGAGTAGACTTTTTTGTTTATATGGACTTAGAATTATTTTATCAGAGCCTGTGAAAAATTATATTGCAATTTTGAACAGATTGCATTGCATATATGGAATTTTTTCACCCACAAAAATAGTATATCTAGGTTTTAAACATATATTTTAATAATACTAAAAATTTTCTTCACATGGAACTTAGTCTTTTGACTAAGTTCAGTCTACATTTAATGTAGATGTGCTATGATTGCAAGACCTTTTAAAATTATCTTTAATGAATGGTGGCTTATTGACATATTGATTCTGTATTTACAATGTTGCTAACCCCTATAAACTATACTTTACTCAATCCCCTTTGTATTTCTCAAGTAAGTAACTATATTATCCACAAATCATATTTTTCTTGTTTTCTAACCCTTAAACCATCTAAGTCTTTTCTTGTTTTATTATATTATCAAGGAACTTTAATACACTATTGTTGAGTATATATGAAAAAATACACCTTTGTTTTGTTACTGACTTTTAAGAGGAAATTCTCTGATGAATTGACGTGAACTATAGTGTTTTTAGAGTTAGTTTTTAGTAGCAGCTGTTTATTATGTTCAGGAATTTTTTTCCTATTCCTATTTGCTAGGATAAAAACATAAATGAGAGGTGAATTGCTTTGTATTTTCTAACATTAAATTATCTTTATATGAATTGTATGCAACAAAGTGCTTATGATATATTTCATTAAAACACTTTTCCAACTGGTTTGATAATATTGTAGGTAGAATTACAATTTTATTCTTTGTGAGATTGGCCTATTATTTTCTTTTTTATGCCTTTCCTTATTTTGTTATCTGGATTTTATTAGCTCAAAATTATTGGAGTACTTTTCTTCTTTTTCTGTTCTTTCAAACTCTTTGAAGAGAGGTTATCTACCATGATTTGATAAATCATGTTCATCAAAATTTGATCTTTTTGTGGTTGAATTTAGAAATAAGAATTAAAATGGCTGGTATGCATGGATTACTGGTATGTACCAGTAATCCCAGCTACCTGGAAGGCTGAGGCAGAAGAATTGCTATTTCAAAGTTAGCCTGGCAACTTCAAAATCAAATTTTTAAAAATGGCTCAGTAGTAGAGTGTGATATTGCAAAAAAGGGGGGAAAGTTCAAATTATTTAATAGTTATAAATATATAAATATTCTTTATTTTTGAACCAATATATTTTATAATTTACTGCTTATTAAAAGTATTTTAAGAATTTTAATATTCACAGTCAAAAAATTCTACTAAAACTGTAATTAGAATTTCCACATTCATAGTCTTATTTCTTTTCCTTCTCATTGTCAGTTTTTACCAGAAATGTATGTGCTTTTCTGTTATTTTGTAGAATTAGCATTTTTGCTTTGTTGGCCTTTTTTACCATTTCTTTGTATATAGTTCTAGTTTTAGCTCTAATTGCATATATGTATGTTTTTATCTTTTCAATTTCCTTTTCTCCCCATGTTTAGATCTGAGCCTTTTACTTGCACAAAGGACGCCACATAGGAAGGAGTTGATAGCTCTTGGTCCACTTCCAATATGGCCTAGATTATTCATGCAGGTATATGTGATACAAAGGTGAGCACCCGTGCCTGTTTCAGCCTGGTTTCACTGCAATCTTGTGCTTATACCAGGCACAGACCCAACTTCCATTCCACATTCCTGAAATCTGTGCCAGTTTTACTCCAAAGAAAGCTATTTTTTTATTGAATTGGATGGCACTTTAAAATAGAAAGGAGAATGGTTTTGGTTCAGGGAAAAACACCTGCACAGAGCAAATATTCCATTTTCAGAAGGAGAAAACCTACGCCCCATGGGCATCTGAACCCTCTCTCAAGCAGGCTAAATTCTCTCAGGCTATTGTTTTTCCAAAGTATATTCTTTGAATCAGTGTCTACATTAATAGACTAGAGGGAAAGTTTCCAACAGATCTTTGTGCTGATAGTTTTGATTGCTCTCTGCTAGAAAATCTCCAAGGCTTTTTGCCAGACAGAAGGAAACACAGGGAGGAAGAGAGACTGGTGAAACCTTTTTGAACAAGTAATAAATAGGTCCAAAGGAAATGACAGCCAAATTTTCATTCCCAGCTAAATACTTCTCAACTTTTCGTCTTTGGATTCCTAGATGACTTCAATAATCTGATAAAGTCTACAATGCCCTTAAAGGTATGGGTGCAAAATCTCCACCTGAGTATCCTTTATTAAAAAATTTATTTTGCTGAGCATATCTTTTCTCATGCTTGACAGTACCAGCTGCTTTTGGCTTTGTTGGAGTTATTTGGAGAAGCAAATCTACAGAACTGTTGCCTGGCAAAGGACAGGAGACATGACTGCTCGAGAAAAGAAGTAAGTTTGAGTAAGAGGGCTTCAGACAGGTGAAAATATTAGGAAAGGCTACCAAGGCATTCTCCTTCATTTCCATGGAAACAATACCACCAGGGTTACTATTTTAGGAAGTCCATTCGAACATAGTATCTTACTTTTAATAAAGACATTTGGAGCCCTATGAAATATACCGTGCTAGTATTCTTACCCTATTTAACAGATGAGAAAACCAGTTCATTTGAAACATCATACTAGATTTCACGGGCTAATCTATGTGCTGAACTGGGTTCTGTTTTACGTCTCATTTTCTCTCTCCTTTCATACTGGACATACAATTCGCTTTTGATTTTAAAGTGACTGACCTAAATCTGGCCGCGGAAGCAGCCTTATTCTTACAGGCCCATGCTTGTCAGAAATACAGGTCTGTCCAGCTAGACCTTTTATTTTGTTCCCTATAGGTAGAACTTCTACTGTGTTTTTCAGTAGACCAAATAAAGAGGAGGTAGTGTTTTACACCAAATAATTTATTCTAAAGTTTTGTTTAATGAAAACTTTTCTTTTCAGTGGTGGCAACTGAATCAGGGCCTTGCACTGAGATATCTAACTTACCCTTGAATATACCTGTAATGTAAGGACAGACTTCACGTTGGACATCAGCAAGGATCACGGAGTAAAGTTTGTTAACATGTAGTCAAGGCAGAAGCAACTGCATTCCTCAACAAGGCAATAGATAAAAATCAGTATGTTAATTCAATCTGTGTGCTGAGTGCTAAGTGCTAGGTAAGAAACTAATTAGTACTATACCTTTGATTTAGGAAGAAAGACTAATCATGAGAGTAACTTCTTTAAAATATTCTTTTCATTATATATAGAAGTATTGGTATTGAGAACTCTAACAAGTGTAGTGTGTAGTAAGAGGGGGAAAGGAAAATTAGGTGTTAGGTGATTTTCTTAACTGAATAGGGTGGTAGTTAAAAACCACAGCTCTTTTTATTATATTCTTCTTTTCTTATAAATATAAGGTATAATAAAAATACCATGCACATTTAAATTTTTAATAGTATTAAAGTAAAAGATACATTTATATTAATCTCCTTTAAAATTCTCCTCTTTTCTTCCCGAACATGTACGTCATGGTTCATGCTACTTTCTGAAGTAGTTCTGGAAGTCCTCTTTCATGAGGGTCTTCAGTGGTGCTGTCCTGATTGTGTTGATGTCCAGAATTGATTCATAACTTTTCACGATCATTTTGACTTCAGGGCAAGAGGCAGCCACTGCATGGTGTCAAATTCACTGAATAAAGTACGCGGGAACACACCCTAGTGTTTTTATGAGGTACCTCACTTTCCCATTGCATGGTACTCGGCAGTAGCGCCATATTTTTTATTGTTTCTGAAAAGACGTGAAATAGCACTTCCAGAAAGGCTCCACAACAATGGGATAAGTTGTTTGAAGCAAAGGGGTAGATTTTGAGAGGGGTGAAGTACTGGAATTTTTAAACTTAAATATTCACTGACTATTTTGATCACACGTCTGCATAACTGTTTGCCTAGTTGTCTGTGCATGATCGTATGAGCACTGTGCATATAGTATGATTTTATTTTTTTCACATTTTCAGTAGATTATTGTAAAATAAATAATAAATTGGTAGGAAAACAGGGAAAGCAGAGTCGCTCAAAGTTTATTTTAAAAAAGGTATTTATTTGAAGGATTGTTTTAAAAAGGAAACATTTTGGCTCGTAAATGACCAGCAGCCAGGGCTCAGCCTTGAGTATTCTGTGAAAACCATTTGGGCTTGGTCAAGGTTCTGTGCAACCACGGACAGGAAATGGTCACGGTCTCTTCAATATGTAGCTTACTGGAGGCTCAGAAACTTTCCATTCCCTGCAAGAGATCTTACTCTTTCTGCCACCGCTGTTTACAGCGACCTCTCTTCTCCAAAGCCCAAGCAGGGTGACCAGTGTCAACGCAGCAGCTTCCGTCTTCGCCTCCTCTTCCCTCTTAGGTGTACTGTATCAGTGCTGCCCGTCTGCTGCCCACCGTCGCAGGTACCACAGCAGGCCATCGTGGATTAAGCTTTTACTCTCCAGCAGCTTTGTGCGTGGGCCTTGGCGGTGGAGTGAGAGGCGAATTCTGAGCACTGCGGAAACCCTGGGGAGCCAGGGATGGAAGGTGTGTGGGTGAGAAGGCTGGGCTGGAGGCCCCCACTGCCCATGCACTGAGTATTGCTGTAGGACCTATTGAATCCGTGCAGCTGCCACTCTCCTGAGATCTATCCCTAGGCCTTAGTCCCTCTGCGCCCGCCCACAGTTCCAGGTGTGCTTCCTCCGCCCTTAATTACTCTCACTAAAATTGAGAGTTTGCACTTGCAGAGGTACACTAGGAAAGTGAAAGAGAACTTTATAATCATGGATCTGGAGGACTTAGGGGAGCAGAGAGGCACACTTGCTTTGGTCTGCAGCTCCTGTCAGTCCATAAATCAGAACCAGAACACACACCTTTAATAGCAACAAAGCCCACCCTCTCTCTGCCGCCTCAGATCCAGGCTGCACTGCGAGAAACTGCAACTTCTGCAAAGTTGGGAAACTACACCAAAGAGGCCACGCTCCCAAAGTTTTGCGGCCCTGCGAGGTTTCCTAGAACTTTTCAAGGGGGGCAATTAAAATGCAGCGTGTGGGGGAGCTCACCGGACTCCCACTATGCTGTCTCGTCCAGGGGTGAGGGCTGAGGGGTGGGGCTGGCCGTGGCAGTGGGGAACGGGAGGCCACGGTCCTGCGGTGGGTGTGTCTGATCTGGGGCGGGTGTGGGCGAAGAAGAGAGTTGGTAAGATAATGAATGGGAGGCTTAGATCCCCCCCGCACCGGCCTGGCGACCTGCAGCCGCGGCGGGAAGTTCAGCCAATGAATGGGGGAGGGGAGCGCAGAAGGCCTGGGCGCTGCACAGGTAAGGGGGCGCTGGGGAGGGCGCCCGGGGGTGCGGGAGCTGGGCCGGTGCTACGTGGAGCAAGCAGCAAAGAAAGGCGGAGGAAGAAAGGAGGCTGGCGTCCGCGCTGCCTCCTCGGCCCTCCCTCGGCGCCCCCTCCCTGGCCGCCCGTGCCGACTCGTAGAAGCCGGGGCAGCAGGGGCCAAGCGGCGGCGCTTCCCGAGTTGCGGCTCCCCGGTCGCCCTGCCGATCGCGGCCCGGATTGGGGCTGTCCGGCCCCGCGGAGCCCCGTCGCCTTGCCGGCCAAGCACGGGACCCCGGCGGGGTGGGCGCGGGGGGCGGCCCGGCTCTGGGCGAGCGCCAGTGGGCGGGCGGAGGGCCGAGCTCCGCGGGCCGGGACGGCGGCCGCCCGAAGCCAGCCCGGGGCGGCGGAGCGGCGCTCTCGGCGGCGGCGGCGAGCGCAGGTAAGGGCCGGGCGCGGCGCGGCGGAGGCGCCCCCGGGCGCGCGGCCAGTGGCCCTCGGCGGTGGCTGCCCGGCATCCCCGCGGCGCGTGCCCCGCGCCAGCCGCCCGCAGCCGGCCTTCCGCAGCCGGCCTTGTGGCCGCGCGGGTGCGAGTGAGCGCGCGCTCGCCGCGCGGGGTGGGCGGGTGGGAGTGCGCGCGTGCGAGGCGGCCTGCGGGGGGCGAGGCTCTCCGCGCCGTCCTCGCCAACCGGTTGTCCGAGCCCTGCAGGGGAGTTGTCGCAGCCGCCGGGGCCGTCGGCCCTGCTGTGCCCCGGACAGGTCAGTGAGTCCCGGGACCCGCCCGAGTGACACGTAGGTGGCCTCTGAGTACCTGGCTCGGGTGGGGAGCGGGAGGGCTAGCGAGGGCGCTCGCGGCCCCCCGTGCCGCGTCCCCGGGGACGTGACCGGCCGGGACGTCCCGGCAGCGCAGAGCTCCGCCACGGCTGGCTCGCTCCTCGCCGGTGACTCTGTGAGTTTCTGTGCAGCTGCCTAACGTGCTTAGCAAGTAACTAGAAGTGCAAGTCCGGGGCGGACCTGGCTTTGCGTTGATGGCTTTGAAATCGAAGGGCTCCTTTAGCTCTGGCGGGACTAATTCGTTGCGAATAATTTAAACTTTACTCTGGTTGTTTTCTTTTTGCTGCTCTTTGGCCTCTGATGTTTGAAAGTAGTGGCACCAAGGACTTATTGCTACCTCAGAGTCTGGCGCCTGAGGTTGTCGCTCTTTGCTGCTGTTGCCTTTTCTTTTTGGGGAAAGCTATGGCTTTCTTCGTGAATGTGGGTTTCCATTGCGTGCTCACTTGTGGAAGTTTCACTATGAGTGGCTTGTTTCCCACTGGAATAGACCCATCGGTAAACTTGCATGCTGAAAACGCAGCTAGTTATTAAAGCAAAATCCTCTATTTTTCTGGCTCCGCCAGTCTGTTTTTCACCCAACTGCATAGCCATCGTTTGCTCAGCCAATCTAACTGTGAAGTCAGAGCCTAGAATTCAAACTTTGCAGTTCTGGTTAAAGGGAGACTCTGCCCTTGGGAAACGGCTAACTTCTAAGAAATTATTCCCTTGTCAGATAAGATGAATGCCTAGGAAAAAGCGTATGTGTTAGATGTGCAGTACTGTGCACCAAACTAAAACCGCATCCGAACACACACACACACACACACACACACACACACATTCACATGTACGTCACCTACCTGCTTCTGCCCTTGAATTTTCAAACGCAACATTGTGAATAAGGATTTTTTTTCCTTTACTCCATGTACTTTGAGGCTAAATAGAGACCGGTAGTGTGAAGTTCCGGCGCTAGGCTGGCGGAGTGGACTGTCAGGAACCGGGCCCGCTTGCACACGGCGTCCCCTAGCGGCTCAACCTTAGCCCTTGGGGTCAGCTGCTGGTCGCGGTGTCCTCATCTGGAAAATGGAGAGCTTTGAAGATTTTTGCTGTTCTTTTCAGTTCCTCAATTACTAGAAACTGCTGGGTGGTTATGCTGTGATAGAACAATAGAAAGGAGGAAAGGGGAGTACGGAAGGGTCAGTGGGAGAGAGAAACAGGAGGACAACAGAACCAAAGAGGTGGAAAAATACCAACAGCACGGGGTGTCTGGACAAGAAGGAACGAGACGGGGGGGGGGGTGAGTTGATTTCTTTTGTTTTGTTTTGTTTTTTTTCCTTTTCGTTTTTACCTTTCCTCCAGCAGAAGGGAATCAATAACACTTTCCCCTCCTCCGATCAAACTCCTGTTACCCTCATTAAAACGTGCGCCTGTTTAGCCTTAAAATTGACATGAGGTCGAGATGATTCTGGTAGTCTGGCCTCTGCTAGGTATGCTGGACCGAGTTGAGATTTACCTCTTCTCCAGGGAGCAGCTGCTGCCCTGAGATGCGAGCATCCTGTGTACTCTCAGTACTCTTTCGAGAAATGTGGAAAAAGCCCTACAGAAGTGGGCATGTAAGTGGCAGCCCTTTTGAAATGTGTTTGTATTCAAAGCTAATATTTTCCAGAATGGAAACTGATTTTCCTCCAAATTATACCATCAACTTTTAAAATTTTTTATCAAATCGGTTCTACCCCACCTCCTGGAACATTCAAAAGGAATCTCCGTTGCTGAGTCTTTTTGATAATGCAGTGACATTCCGTTTGAAGTTAGTGATTTTGGGGGGGGCAAGATTATTTAAAATGCATAGTAAGGAGAGTTGCAGTCTGGGTAGAATACACTGTATCATTTTTTCTGGGAAGCTCTGAGTATTCAACAAATTACAGCACTTTTGAAATTTAATTTGAGTTTGTTTTAATGTCCATACCTGATGTGCCATCCATCCATCCATCCATCCATCTGTCCATCCATTCATCCATCCATCCATCTGTCCGTCCATCCATCCTTCTTTCTTCTTGGTATCAATATGCCTGACACTTGAGGAACATAGTTTATTTTTAAAATGGAGTGTGATGTAATAAAAATGCAACCCTAAACTCTTGGTTTAAACTCCCAAAGTCTGCTCTGGCCCTGTTAAGTCAGTGTTTTACTACTCTTTGCTTTCTTACTTTTTACGTATCATGTTACTCCCAGAGTCCCTATTGTGCTATTATTTAAATATCTCATGGGGAACTGTTAAAGATATCTTAGAAAGTTGGGAGAAAAGGGAATTTTCATTTTAATTTAATTTAAATTTTAATGAGTTGAGTTCTTCCTACTGTAACAGATACAAGGGTGATTGGAAAGAGCTGCAGTGCAGGGGGAAAGACGCAACAAAGTGCAGTATACCAGGGATGACTGAAATATACAGTATGTTTGTAGAATTTATTACATACAGTAAAGACGTTGCATTACTCTTCCTCCCCGATTCTCCCTACTGTGTCAACCACACTTAGCCCATCAGTTTTGCCACTTTCCGAAGCAGTTATGAAAGTCATCTTTTGTGTCTTCAGGAGATGGATTAAAAAAAGAAATAGTGACCGCTGCTGCTGATTGCCGTGCCGTGGAAAGGCCGGCTTTAAAAACGTTGCGATGTGCCCTCATCCACATTATCGATTGTGTCTGGCCCCATGAGACTTCTGTATTTTCCCCAAAGTCAAAATGGCCGTGAAAGGTAAATGTGTTTCATTAATTCAGGACATCTAGGTAGCCACGACAGTACAACTGAAGATATTCACAAGAGAGGACTCTACAGCGGCTTTAGAAGGTGCAAGAATAAAGGAATTAGTGTCTTGGAACTGAGAGGAAGTGTTTTGAGGGAGATTAATGGCAGTATGTCTTACCGTAATAAATTTAAAAAGCAATCATTCATTTTGTGTTTCGGTCATAGCTTGTATCCTGAATAGGCATATATGTGTGTCATATATCATAATTGTGTGGCAGTGTGAGGTGCCAAATCCTCAGCATGCCAAGGAATGGAAAATTAAGTTCTGACTTTGGCAAAGACTAACAGCTTGACGGATGATGCATCTCTTAAGAGATGAATGGCGGGAGAGTGGAGACCTATTCTCTGGCGGTGGGTAGAGGTAGAAGCCCCAGTGATAAAAACTAAGAGTTGTAAGGCAGTCACTTATAGGGAGACCTGGACGCTATTTCCAGGAAGTGTGCTACCTGGGGATGGAGAGGTATTATTTGATCCCAAGATGCAAGAGGAAACTAGGTAACACATTTTGGGTCAGAGAACGGGGAGGAATGATTGACAGATGAATGGACTTTTGGACTTGGTGGCCAGTTTATTCAGTTTTCTTATATAAATATTTTAGAATGAACTAGTATGTGATATTTTTCCCCTCTTACTCCCTCCAAATTGGTAGCTCTTCCTGAACGGTCAAGAAATTTAATTTAGTAGAACAATTGTTGATGCTACTGTGTTATATCTGGGCCTTCTGGGGCCTTTTGAGCACATGTGTTGAACTCATTCTGCAGCCACAGGGCTGACCATACAAAATTTTTTTCCTTTTTTTTGTTTTGTTTTTGTTTAGGGAAGGGCTTATTGGTTAATGCTAATTTAAACATGATTCTTCTGGCAAGTAGCAATCTTGACCCTGTTTATGTTGTACACAGTATTTAACCACAGTGGTTGAATATCTGCAGCAGCAAAGAAAAAGAATTACAGTACTACTAGTTTGAAAATAGGGTCAATGTCCTTCTAAAGGACGAGGCAGGTAGAATCCCAAGAATCTATGAGGCTTAAACTCTACTCAATCATATAAAGTAATAGTTCTTTAAGAATTTCTCTCTTCTTTTTAAAAATCCTGAAGCTAAAGTGTTTAGCTCATTAGGTTCAAGAAGAATCTCTATGGCAAGGGGTGGTGAACCTATGGCATGAATTAGTTTTTCTTTTAAGAGAAAAACTGTTAATGCATGGATTGTTTTTCCTAAACTAAAATCTCAGTTTTCAGGTTTAACTGCAGCGTTGGCACTTTGTGATAAGTAAGTGGGTTTGGGGTTGCAGTTTGGGTGCTCGTCTCTGAAAGGTTCGCCAGCATTGTGCTATGGGATCCATTGGGGAAGCTCCTTAGGTTCCATTTGCAAACCCCAAAGACTGTGTTGTGGGTGGGAATGAGCAGGTTTTCAGCTCCACGCCAAGGATGAGGCTGATTTAGGTGAGGGCTGGGACTCTGAAGATGCTCAGATATTAAGGAGGCAGGTAATTAAAACAGGTGAGATTAGCTTCTTTTTACTTCTGAATGTAATTTGAATGAGTGTTTCCCTCCACAGTTTTTTTTTAACCTTCTGGAAAGGAACTCAGGTTTGGCATCTCTAAAATTAAATTAGTTAAGAGGAAGGACCCCTGTGTTAGTACTGTATGCTTTGTTTCTTAGGATATAGCTTAGCAAGGGGTGTGTGTGGGGAGTGGAGGGTTGTAGATGGGGATTGTATTTAAATCCCTTAGCAAATTACTATGATTTCATGTATTATTGACTTGCTAGGAGAAGCCAAAGGAAATTGTAGTAATACTTGGATGTTATCCTCCGTCATCTGATCGGTGCTGTAGAAACTTTAACCCTGAAGTTCACACAAAATTCAATTTTTTCCCTCAGAAATGAAAGGAGATTATTTTACCACATCCATTGATTTTGTAACTTCTTTCTGTGGTACTGTTTTAAAAAAGTAATATAATGACAGGGTAGACTGTTTAGCTCAGCACTAAAACAAACATGTATAAATCTGAATGAGGTGATTGTTGTATTGTGGAAATAAAGAGAAATGATTTCAAAGCCAGCCTCTTTCTCAAAAGGAAAAACAGAAAGTTTGACTAATAATACCTGGCTGTGTGTCCTCGTTCAAGGTCAATTTTCAAGGCTGCAACGGTTGCATCTTAAATGTTGAAACCATGGACTAGATTAGGCATTGTGGGCATCTGCTACTCTCAATTTTCTTTCCCTATGTCCAAGTGGTTCTCCTTGACCAACCCCTAACCACATGCATCCTGAAATGCTGCCCTCAGAGAAGGGTATTCCAGGCTCTTCAGTAGGAGAATGAAATTAGGTGCAGAGGAAACATGTTCTGTGCAACCTTGGGCGTACTTAAATAACCTGTCTGCTACCTACAGGCATTGTGCTGGGTACTGCGACAGATAAGGCAGGATTCCTACCCTCCAGGAAGGGCCCACAGACTTAACAGGCAATCACAACTCAGTGGAACAAGATTATGAGAGGTAAACTCCTGGCGCTACGGGAGCATGGGTGGGGTAGGCAGAACACCTGACCCTGGAGGTCAGGGAGAGAACTAGGACATTAGGACCTGGAAGGACCGTAGGAGACAAATGCAGCCCAGAAGAGGAAAAAGGAACTGTAAGTAGAAGGGGTCAGGAGGTTTTTCTCTTTCCAGTTTTGAATCGATCAAAGCAGCTTTCTTCCTACATCTCTAATATAGGAATGAGGACTGATACAATCTGTTTGCCAATACTGATTTTTCATTTACATGTTCTTGAATTTTTTATATTATTCCTTCATTTATTCAATCCACATTCACTAGGTGTTTGCTGAGTATCCACCACGTATGGGAGAGGAGCAGGTAAGGAGTCAAGTAAGGCCTCTTCTGTCCCAGAGCCTGCACCCTATCCTATCATGTTAATAACTGAACCTCTCTTGAAAGGCTTTCCAATATGTGAGTATCTCTTGAGCTAGTCTTCAACTTGAAGAACTTTTTCTTTAAAGTAGTTCAGTGTTTTCAGGTCACACAGCTTTTTCCCTTTAGGAGAGAGAACCTGGTTTTCTCACTTTTATTTTACAAACTTGTACTGTTTTGCCAGGATTTACCTGTTCGCTGTAAGAATCCAGAGACCAACACAGCTGTGTTTTATCTGTAAGCTTGGCTGGCTTCCATCTCACGTTGGCTGTTCCTGCTTTTGACTCTATATGTGTTTCAGGGTCTGTCTTCAGTTTATGGCCTATTTCCTAGGCAGGGGGGAAAAATCCTAATCTGGTGTTTATGGGAAGTCAGATTTATTTTGAGGTCCTGCTATGGCTATGCTGTGCCTTGTGGTCATGCATTTTACTTATGTTCTTGTCACTGAAAAATATGGACACAGTGGGCAGCATTCCAACCAGAAAAAGGTAGCTGTATTCTTCGGTAAAAGCATGAAGTTTCTGCAATGATTCAAACACTATAGGCATCGGTATGTCTAAAGTAGATGAAGTAATCTTCTTCTTCATCTAACGTGACCCCTTTGTCATCTGTTTGTTACATAGACTTCCATTCTTGCCCTTTGCTTATGCAAACCTAGAAAACTGTATGTGTTTATGTTTTCATATACTCATGTACATGCTTGAAAGTGTGTGTCTGCACTTGGCTCTGTTCTGCTTCGTTTTAGAGAGGCTGAACCTGAGGCTGCCACTGAGGGTGGGAAGTTTGAAGCCAGAAAGGCCAGCATGGGCTCTTCTTGAATTGGTGCAGCATGATATGGCTCAATTAAGACTTCTTGTCAGAGTGATACGAATGTCTGGTTGTTGTGACCGGGAAATAAGAAAACTATTTCCAGCTGCGTGACAATCAAGATGACAAATATCTTTGCACAGACTGTTATTTCCACAGGCACTGCTGCATGTGGGTCTCAGTCAAGGGGAGGATGGGAGTTCTGAAACGGCTCAGTATCTGTGAGCCTTTTGTTAGGTAGAAAACAAGGCATGAGAGGAAGGCCTATCCACTACTTGTAGAGCAGATAGGCAGGGTTGGTCATTCTAGGCAGGTTTCATTGTGGGAGTGTTAAGGGAAGGTTCCCCTCCCCCAGAGGTCTGTAATCAGAAGATGATAAGGATGACGCATTCTTACTAAGGGAATAACACAGCTGAAACAGAATTGCCTTTTGTTAAGGGGCTGCTTTGCCTTCATGGACTGTGATTTGTTGGGAGAAGGATTATTGTCATGTCAAGAAAATGAGGCATTCATTGTGTCCCTACTATTTATTGTAGTTCCACAGAGAACTGCTTGCATTACTTTCTGAGAAGACACAGATAGAAAGGTTTAAAGATCAGGGCAAGATGACTGATTTTTCCAAATTCAGTAAGATTCGTTCTTTGGTCGCTTATGAGACTCTGTCAATTCAGTTTCATGCAACTGATATGTTGGCATACTTCTGGGCCTCATCATTGGCCAAGAACACTAAAAAGACAAAAAAAAAAAAAAAAGCAAAAAAGCGACAACCAAAGAAGCATGGTTTCTGCCCTTGAGCAGCTTATAAACACCAAGAGACATAGATACAAATGACTAAGATGAGGCAGACAGTGGTAAATACTGTAAGTCAAGTTTTAAACAAAGCTGTCTGCATGTAGACGAGGCTGGATGGAGAGGGTAAGTCAGCCTCGGAGTGGAGAATGATGTGCATTGCAGTAGGATGCTGGCTTCAGATCTGTGCAGAAGCTCATTCTATTTAGAGAAGTAGTAAGGAAGACCCAGGGTATTTAGAGGGAGTGACAGGCTTGCGGAAGGGTACCTGGAGTTTATATTTCCTGGCAGAGAGTTGTGGTGCATGTGGAGATAGTCTTCAAGGTTGTGGAAGGTGCTGGACATGACAGTATGAAGACTGTTGCAGTGAGGTCACTTTTACACATGTCCAAAACCATGCAGGCAGGGATGTTCAGCTGGTATGTAGAAATTTGAGGCTGAAATTGAGCTTAGAAGTCACAGTTTACAGTATTCAGTAATAATTATATGTTGAACAGTCTTTACATGTAAATGTCAGTGGAATTTATGTGATCAGCTAGAGAGACCTCTTAGAGTAAGATGAGTGGCATATTCAGTATTTTAACAAGGAAATGACTGGGTTTCATTCTTTAAATTAGTTTTCTTCAGCTGATGGTTAAATTATTTCGTGGGTTATCAAGGATTCACTGAGCATCTACTGCGGCTTCTCTTGCTAAGCTGGTTCTGGGGTGATATAAAGGAAATGGTATGGATTTCAGCATAGTATTCCTTTGGGGGTGAACAAAAATCCCCGAGACAATCCACTGCAGCTGCTCTTCTCTGAATAATATCCTTAAAATCTTTGGGAGGTTGGCAGTGATTTGGGGGCTAAAGAGAATTGCAAATAGAGTTTTAACTTACTGTAGGACTGAAAGCAGTGAGTGTCATATTGCTGTCATTACTATATGACAAATAGACTTCTTAGGAAAGCTTTGGAAATTCCAGTAGCCTAAAGATTGCAATTTGGGCCGGGGATATAGCGCAGGGCATAACCGCCTCCCTGGCAAGTGCAAGGTCCTAAGTTTGATTCCCAGTACCAAAACCAAACCAAACCAAACCAAACCAAACCAAACCAAAACCAAACCAAACCAAACCAACCAAACAAAACCAGAATGGAGGTTTTAAGTTTAGTAAGTCATTTTAAACTTTAGTTGCCCAATTAAGGTAAAAAGTAGGATACTGTACAATTTGTTATTCACCTGCTTTTAGCTAAGAATTAATTTCACTTCAGATAACAGTATTGGCATGGATTCTTGCAAGTGAGACAGCACAGTAAATTTATTCTTCTCTTGAAACCTTTGTAATTGAAGACTATGCCAATTTCCCTTTAGTAGCAAAGACAGTAGATACATACTTGTTTGGAACTTTTGAAATGTACAGGAGACCATCTGTAGTTCTACCACTCCATAATAACTTCTGCATTCCATTTTGGTGTAATTTCTTTTTTTTTTTGGCAGTGCTGGGGATCGATCGCAGGACCCTGCGCTTGTTAGGCAGACGCTTATTCCACTGAGCTATATCCCCAGCCCCCTGGTGTAATTTCTTTCAATTTAAAAAAGTTTGATTTTCTGAATATGTAATAGCATTTTGCTTTGTGCATGTATGTTTTGAGTTGCTGATATCCGCATAGTTTTCACAACGCATGCCATGTATCACACTGAACTGTCCATTCCCTATCTCCCCTTGCTTCTTGTCTGTCTCTTTTCGAAGGCTTTGCTTTTCTGCCCATCTTTAGGTGCTGGCGTTCTCAGAGTTCTAGTCTTACAAGCTTCATGTGTGAGCTTATCTACCAGTGACTGTGGTCTCCATCAACCGTCTGCTGTGTCTAGAGTGTTGTTTGCGGTGGTATCCACTATCATTTTTACATCGTACAGGTTTCCGTCTTCCTGCTGAGGCCGGCTGACTCCTACATTGCACAATCCTTCCTGTTTATCCAGCTTTATCCATACTGTCTTTGTCATTGCGCTTAACTTCTCACTTCTTAGATGAGGGCAAAGATTTCTTTTTAAATTTCTATTTATTTTCTGCTGTTTTCCCCATGGCTTAGTATAGGAACTTGTACAGGGTAAAAACCCAAAGTTTTAAGTAAAAAGCCTGAATGAACTTATTCTTGATAAATATTTGAATGAATGAAATGAAAGTTTACCATCCACTAAGCATATTCTAATAAATCGGGTGAAGTCTTGACTTCATGAGCCTTGTGACCCACTGAAGGAGACACCCGTGGAGCAACTGCCTCCATGTGATTGGAATTAGGGAGAAGAGCAGAATGGCTCAGAAAAGTCCAAGGTCAGGGGCTGACCTTATTTAGGAGAGTGAGGAAAGTGTTTCTGACACTAGAAGGGTGAGTCCAGTCAGTTAAACAAAACTGGGAGGCGGGGATGGCAGAGGAGGGAGACTGCTCTATGACAGAAATAAAATCAAGAAAATAGACACAACTTTGGTTCTCATTTCTTGAGTTGAACTTCGGTCATTTGTTTGAGTAAAATTATGTAAGGATAGAAATGTGTCAACTTTGTGGGTACTTTTGATGGTCAGTGTTTCATTTTCAATATGTTTTGAAATAATCAGGTTTTGGTTTTAATTTTGAGTCAGTCATTGAGGAGGCAGGAATTTTACATCTGCAAATGCACTTTTTAAAAATAGGATTAATTTTTAATTCTGTTCTATGCTAATACTAATCACTGTAGATTTTAAAAGAGTGCGGGGAAAGTGGAAGTTCTTAATACCTAACTTGGTTGGGAATGGTGCTAGTGGTTAAGTACGAGTTGGTTGAGACTGCTCTATCGTAGGTGCCTTATACATGTAAACTTTGGCATTAATGACTGGTTTTGTTTATTCTGGTAAGCGCTGTTGTGCTTGTCACCTGTCGAAAACCATGCTCTTTCCAAGCATTCAGGAAACAGAAACCTACTTCTTGTGGACTAAGGGTTTCTGTTCCCTGTATGCTTGAAGAAGGCCTGGTTTTCTAGAGGTGAAAGAAGTACAATGTATGTTTACTAGTTTGGCCACTACAGTATTACTATTCACATGATCTCTGCCCTGTTTTCCACTTGAGTTGTTGTAGGCCGATAATAGCCCTTTGGTATGTTTCTACAGATGGGCTTCTGTCAATTGACGCATGACAATTTCTATGTGTTAAATAACATAATATAAAATACATAAGGGTGCCAATGAGGCCTTTGTTGTTTTTTATTACTATAAAGAAACCCTCTGTGCATTTGGAACTGCATTGTTTTTGGCTGATATCAATGTTGCCAATTCTCTTTTGTTTCCTCTTTTTTATATTGGTCTGAAATGATTTCATTGATGCAGCTGATTTTAAACTTTTGGTATCATTTTATTTCATATGTCTGCTGCTAAGCAACGTCTAATTAGATTTTGTTTGGAAATACTTTTCCATAGGGAAACATTGCTTTTAGATTTATTGCTATGAATGATACAGATGATATTAATTCTTACTCTTAAATTCTCTTTTTGCTGCAAAACGTACTACTGCTTCTGTAAAGAACACTGGCTTTGAAGCAGCACCCTATTTTAAGGCCTCTTCCACTAATAGCAGCATAACCGTACAGTATACAATGTCTCTAGGCCTTTATTTGTGCAGAAGCAATACACACACACATACACACACACACAAATTTTCAGTTAATACTTTTCAGATGCCTGGTATACGGGGTGTATTACCTGCCTTTAGTACTTTTTTTCTGAACTGGGAATAACTCAGGACCTTGCACTTGCCAGGCGGGCATCAGGCTGCTGAGTTGTGTCCCCAGCCTTATCACCTTCCCTTATTCTTATTATTGTTATTGATGGCTGAATCGTGTAAAATTCCTGGTGTCTGACTGCTGTTAACATATAAAATTGGCAGCTTCATATGGTTATTAAATATAAGTGGAGACCTTTGTATTCTATTTTGTAATCAAATCTGCCTGAGGGCTTTGTATGCAACTATAATTTGTTTTGATTCTTATTAGCACTTGAGCCCTTTTGGGCTTCTTGTTTTGATTGTCTTAAATACTCTAAGGGGGGAAAACGTAATGTGGAACTTCATCTGACTTGGAGTGACTTCGGTTTTCCTTGGGGAAGTGACATTTGGCTAGGTCTGCAGAGATGGGATGCTGCTCTGAAGGGCTATGTAGGGGTGTGTGCGTGGGATTGTACAGTCATGGAAGAAGTGAGTGAGGGAAGGAAAACAGCACTGGAAGGGAATGACTAGTGGAAGGTCATCTTTCTCGTTTGATGAGCTGGCGTTTTTTGGGGGTTACACTGTGGAGCTTCCTGTTTGTGGCTCCCCCCCCATTTGGTAAAAGTCAAATAGAAATAGAAAGGATTTTAGGGGGAGCTGAGTGAAGGTATTTGTTGAAGCAGCTTATACGATAGCCATTTAGTATATTACTAATCATTACTGATATTTATTGAAGGCTTGTTCTCTATTGGCTGCTGTACAAAACTGTGCATGGTTACATAGGACAGGTAGATTTCATGGGGTTAAAAAAACTGTTACAGCTACCAGTTTATTTGACTGTGCATAAAACTTGTAAGAAATTAGAACACTGAAGTGAAGCATTTGATAAATGAGGACCAAATGATTATTTCATAGTTTGTTGGTGACTTTTAGTAATGCTATGAATTATAGCTGAGCTAATATTTTTCTATTCTAGTTTATATCTTTACTGCAATCTAACTTTAGGGTTCATTTCCCCCAATTTTAAAAAGCTGTGTAAAGGGCTCTAAACTCTTTTTAAATTAGAAATTCATAAAGTAAGTTTGAGATGAAATGAGACAGGAAACCATGAATCAATGCCAGTGTCCTTCTTCTGCTCATAGGGCGTTTGAGAATACTAAACCTTTCTAGATCTTGGGATTCTTATCTTAAAAATAGAGAATTTGCAATCACATTGTCCAAATCCTTCCCTGGCTTTATTGTTCAGTGGCTGTAACACTTTTGATTTTTAACTTTGTTCTGGCTGTTTAGTATTAAGCATTTGAGTCCATTAGCTAATCTCATCCAGGAAGCTCAAACTCATGTTGGAAGAACTCCAGGGGTTTGCATCTTTCTGGGTTCTTCCTTCTGAGAAGGCATTAACACCTTTCCATTGGACTGTGCTCAAAGCATGAAAGAATGGATGAAGATTAGAATTTCTTGAGCCAATTTTAAGACCTTAAATAGTTTGGCTGCATTTGACTTTAAATTTTTAAAAAATATCTCAGGTTCAGTGAAGATGGAAAAATATCATTATATTAGATTTATCTGCTGGATGCCTGTTCGGAAAAAAATTTGAGGTATCTAAGTTATGTATAATCCATATTTTTTGAAACTCACCGAACAGTGGGTGATAGAACTTCAAAGAGATTTAAAGAGCTAAGGAATCATACAGAAAACAAGTTCAGTTTTGATAGCTAGTCCAAGTTTAATTTTTTATAAAAAATAGGCTTTGTGTGGATAGAATAAATCAGCTTTTCTTTTTCACTAACCCACTGAGTCATAATTGACAAATGTGTTGAAGTATAATGGTAGTTTTTGAAAATTTATGTAATAACTTGATACACATATGTATTACGGGATGATTGCCACAACAAGCAGCCAGTTAACACATCTGTCACCCTGCATGACTACCTTTTTTTGGTGGTGAAAACCCTCACAGTACAGTGTTATTAACGATAGTCACTGTGTTGTTTGTTAGGTTGCAAAGCTTATTCATTTTATTATTTTATTTTAAGAATAAAGGAAGAAAATATGTTAACAAACAGATATCCATTTACAAAATAGGGTAAGAACAATATAAACAATACAGGGCTACAGACAAAGTGGTAGGAAATTAACAATGCTTGTTGTATTACTATTGATAGCTTCAAAGTGGTTTCTCAGGAAAACAAATAGGGACGTACAATAATGATCAAACCAGTAATCATTAACTGTTCCTTTCAGCAAAGCAATAGAAGACAGTAGCATAACTGTTAGCCATCCTGTATATGCATGCATACATATTTTCCCTTTCCCTTTTCCTTTCCCATACACCAGTTGCCCCTTACTTTTTGAGCATTTTCCATTCATTTCAAAATGTCTATTGTATCTTCTAGTTTTTATTCACTTTTTCAGGTTCTTACACTAGTGAGACAACACATTGCTTACACGTGGAGGTCTTGTTTATTTCATTTATGAGTATGGTCTGTAGTTATGAACATTTACCTATAAAAGCCTCGAGTTTATCTTTCTTTATAGCTGAGTAATACTCCATTCTATAAAAGTACCACAATTTTTTTATCCATCCCTCAGTGGATGGACATTTGGGTTGTTTCCACAATTTAGCAATTACGAATTGTGCCACTATGAACATGAGTGCACATATATCACTGTGGTATGATGTTTTCAGATCTTCTGGGAAAACAGCCAGAAGGGGAATAGCTGGGTTGAATGGGACCTCTAGCCCTAGTTTGCTGAGGAATCTCCAAACTGATTTCCACAGTGGTTTCAGCAGTCTGCATTCCCACCAGCAGTGGAGAAGAGTCCCTATTTCTCCATAGCCTCACCAGCATTTGTTATTGGTTGATTTCTTAATGCTGGCCATTCTTACTAGGGTGAGGTGAAGTCTCATTGCTGTTTTAATTTGCATTTCTCGAATGACTAATGATGTTGAACATTTTTTCATGTCTTTATTTACCATTTGTATTTCTTTATCTGAGAAGCATGTATTCAACTCAGATGCCCATTTTTGGATTGGGTCTTTGAATTTGAAGGGGCTGATGTTTTTAAATTCTTTATATGTTTTAGATAGAAGACCTTTGTCTGAAGGATAGTCAGTTAAAATTTTTTCCCAACTTGTGGGTTTTCTTTTTACTCTGTTGGTGATTTCTTTAGATGTACAGAAACTTTTCAGTAAGATGAGGTCCCAGTTGTTGATTCTTTGAAGTATTTCACAGACAGTTTGGTTTTGGTCTATGAACTCTGCCTATGCCTATGTCTTCAAGGTATTTACCTACTTTCTCTTCCAATAGATTTAGTGTTTCTGTTTTAATATTGAGATCTATGATCCACTTTGACTTTAGTTTGGTACATGGTGATAGACTTGAGTCTATTTTCAGTCTTTGGTAGATGGAAAACCAATTTCTCTGGCACCAGTTATTAAAGAGGCTATTGTTCTCTCAGTGAGTTTGTTTGACCCCATTATCAAAGATTAGGTGGCGGAGTGTGTTTGTGGTTGTGTCTGTGTCTTCCAGTCTGGTCCACTGATCTTCTGGTCTGTTTTTTAGCCAGTACCATGCTGATTTTATTACAGTAACTTTGTAGTATATTTCAGGTCAGGGATTGTAATTCCACCTGACTTGTTGCCCAGGGTTGCTTTTGCTATTCTGGGTCTCTTCCGGCTCCAGATGAATTTAAGGAATGGTTTCTCTAGATCTGTGAGGTATGCTAACAGTAGTTTAATGAGAATTGCATTGAATCTGTACAATGTTGATAGTATGACCATTTTCACAATGTTGGTTCTTCCTATTCATGAGCAAGAAATGTTTTTCCATTTGTTGAAATCCTCTTTAGTCTCTTTTTTCAGAGCACTATAGTTTTCATTGAATAGATCTTTTACTTCTTTTGTTAGGTTGGTTCCTAAATATTTTAATTTCTTGGGTGCTATTGTAAAAGGTATGGTTTCCTTAATTTCTCTCTCAGGCTGTTTGTTGTTTGTGTATAGGAATGCGACTGAATTTTAGGTGTTGACTTTGTATCCAGCTACACTGCTGAATTTGTCATTAATTCAAGAAGTCTTCTTGTGGAGTTTTTGGGGATCTTCCATTTAGAGTATCATGTCATCTGCAAATAGTGATCATTTTACTTCTTCCTTTCCTATCCTTATTCCTTTTATTTCTCTCTCTTGTCTAATTGCTCTGGCTAATGCTTCCAGTACTATGTTGAACAGGAGCAGTGACAGCAGACCTCCTTGTCTTGTTCCTGATTTTAAAGTGAAAGCTTTCAGTTTTTGTCCATTTAGTATGATGTAGGCTGTTGGTTTGTCAAAGATGACTTTGATCAGGTTGAAGTAAAGACCATCTATTCCTATTTTCTGTAGAGTTTTTATCATGAATGTCTGTTGGACTTTGTTTGGAATTTGTTGAAAGCTTTTTTGGCATCTCTTGAGAGTATCATGTGGTTTATGTCTTTGGCTCTATTGATATGGTGTATAACATTAATTGATTTGTGAATATTGAACCATCCTTGCATTCCTGGAATGAATTCGACTAGTTTGTGGTGTATGATTTTTTTGATGATTTGCTGCATTGTATTTGCTGGTATATTATTGAGTATTTTTGCATCTGTATTCATCAGGGAGATTGGTCTGTAGTTCTCTTTCTTGGTTGGGTCTTTCTTTGGTTTTGGTATCAGTATCATACTTGCCTCCAAAAATGAGTTAGGGAGAATTGCTTCCTGTTTAGTTTCGTTGAAGAGTTTGAGGAATGCTGGTGTTAAATCTCTGAATTTGTTGTAAAATTTTGCTGTGAAGCCATCAGGGCCGGGGCTTTTCTTTGTCAGTAAGTTTTTAATCACATTTTCAATCTCATTAATTGATATTGGGTTGTTCAGAATTTTTATATATTCTAGACTCAGCCTTGGTAATTCGTACATATCCAGGAATCTGTCCATTTCTTCTTAGTTTTTTAGCCTATGGGAGTAAAGATTTTCAAAGTAGGCATTAACGATCTGAATTTCTGTAGAATCTGTAGTAATTTCATCTTTTTCATTCCCTATTGCATGAACTTGAGTTCTTTTCTTTCTTTTTTTGATAAGGTTGGCTAGGGGTTTATCAATTTTATTTATTCTTTCAAAGAAGCAACTCTTTGATTCATTTATTTTTTGTGGGGGTTTCTTTTTTCAATTGCATTAATTTCTGCCATGATGTTTATAATTTCTTCCCTTCTTTGGACTTTGCACTTGACTTGTTCTTCTTCTTCTAAAAATTTGAGGTACAGCATCAGGCTATTTATTTGCTCTCTTTCTGTTTTCCTTATGTGTGAATTCACCTCTATAAATTACCCTCTGAGGACTACTTTCATTGCATCCCACAGATTCTGGTATGTTGTATCTACATTTTTGTTTGTTTGTAGGTATTTTGTAATTTCTTCTTTAATTTCTACTATGACCCATTGGTTGTTCAGGAGATTGTTGTTTAATTTCCAAGTGTTTATGGAGTTTTTGGAGTTCCTTTTGTCACTAATTTCCAATTTCATTGCAGCGTGGTCAGATAATATGCATGGGATAATTTCAATTCTTTCTCATTTAGGAAGATATGCTCTATGTGGTCTATTTTAGAGGTAGTCCAATGTGTAGCTGAGAAAAATGTGTATTCTGATGTTGTGGGGTAGAACCCTCTGTATACACTTACTAAGTCCATTTGTTCACAGCTTTAGTTCAGATCTGTTATTTCTTTGCTGATTTTTTGTCCAGTTGTCCTATCTCTTTGTGTCAAAGGGGTGTTGAAGTTCCCTATTACAATAATGTTATTGATTATATCAGTTTTCATATCTGTTAAAATTTGTCTGATATAGTTTTGTGTTCCAATATTTGGTCTATATATGTTTAGGATTGTTATCTCATCCTCTTGCAGTTTTCCCCTAACAAGTATGTAGTGACCTTCTTTATCTCTTCCGATTGTTCTTGGTTTGAAGTTTACATTGTTTGCAAACATAATAGCTACTACTGCTTTTTTCCAGTTTCCTGTTGCATGGAGGATTGTTTTCCATTCTTTGACTTTCAGTTTATTGATTTCCTTTGGAGTAAAATGTGTTTCCTGTATACAGCATATGTTGGATTTTGTTTCTTAATCTACTCTGCCAGTCTGTTTTTTTTGACTGGTGAATTGAGGCCGTTTACACTTATGGTTATAACCTATATGTGCTGGCTTATCGTTGTCATGTTATTTACTTGCTGTTGGTTTCTTACTTCTTATACCTTTTTACTTGTTTGCTTTTCTTGAGGGTTCCTTTCTATTGTTGTTCTTCAAATTGCATTCATTTTCTTCTCTGTCTAGGATGTCTTTTAATGGTTTTTGTAAGTGTGGTTTGCACTCATGAAGTTCTTCTGTTCCTCTTTGTTGTGAAAATATTTTATTTCTCCATTAAACCTGAAGCATAGTTCGGCAGGATACATCAGTCTTGGTTGGACCTGTTTTGTCTTAGGACCTGTAATACTTTGCTCCAAGCTCTTCTCAATTGGATGGTTTGTGTTGGGAAGTCTGCTGTGATTCTGATGGGCTTTCCTTTATAGGTGATCTATTTCTTTTCTCTAGCAGCTTTTAATATTCTGTTCTTTTGCTGAAGATCTGGAATCTTGATTATTATATGTCTGGGTGTAATTTTATTATGGTTATGAGTAGTAGGAGTTCTGTATGCCTCATTTACCTGTATCTCATGTTCTGTTTCCATGCTTGGGAAAATTTCTCCAATTATTTCTGCAAATATTCTTTTGATGTCATTTGTGTCCCCCCTACCAGTTGTTTCACTGAGTCCTATTACATTGACATTATTTCTCTTTGCCTCATCTTGCATCTGTTGAATTGATTTTTCCTGGATCCTTGTTGATTTTAAGAGATCCTTCCTTTCATGATCGCTAGCTGCCATGCTGTCTTCAAGATCTGAAATTCTATCTTCAGCTTCATTTAAGTGGTTTTGCAAGCTTTGAATGGAAGTTTTGATTTTCTGGAAATCTCTTTGAGTCTGTTTCAAGCATTCTAATTCATTCCTATATTGCTCATGCAGCGTTTCCATGAGTTGCCTATATTCATCTGTTTTTTTTTATCTGTTTCTTCTCCAGATGTGCGGATAGACCATTTCTTTCATTATTATTGTCATTTCATTTTTTGCCTGAGAAATTATTTCTGATCTCATCTCTTCTGTGGCCTGATCTACTTGTTTCTTTGCTTCTGCACCAATCATTTCAGCAATTTCAGGTGTGTGTTTACCAAGTTCTCCTATGCCAGTGTCTTCTGGACTTGTTCTGAGTGGGGTGGAGTTCTGGGATTGTGTTTTAGCACTTTGTCTTGTCATGTTTGATACCAGAGGCAGAAAGCTCAGTCTCCCTCTTCTCTGGCAGTTCAGCAAATGTTGCTAGTGGCCCTAGGTTTCCTGGTAGGCAGGCCTACCCCTCAGTGTCTGTTGAGATGTGCTGCTTAGGCTGTGGTTTTCCAGTAGATGGTGAAGTGTACCTTGTTCTCCCAGGTCTCAGATATCAACTGTGATGTCAGTTGATGGCAGATGGTTTGTTCCAGTGGTTCTCACAGTTCATGGGATGAGTATGACCCAGAATCTGGTTGAACTGGTGGTGCAATCCCAGGCCAGTGGTCTTGTGACCCAAGGCAGTTCAGGATTCAAGCAAAACCCGACGTGAACTGCAGGGTGAACAGTTGTGGACCACCTGATTCTATGTCTCCAGTCAGTTCAGGACATGCATAGGATCCAGACATTGGCGGTACCAACAGCAATCACAGACTGCCTGTGTTTGTGACCACTTGGAGGGCAGGGCACTAGTGAAGTCCAACCCAGAACCATGGTCTCTGCAGCTCCTGGAGCACCGGTGCCCAAACCTCACTCGGTGCTGGGCATGCACAGGGAGAGCCCATGTGCGAACCCAGGTGAGAGCAGTTTGCAGGGCTGCTGAGTGAGGGTCTCCTGTCTGCACCAGGCGCATGGGGGAGGTGGAGACTCAGAGTATAATGTCAGCAGGGTCGTGAGTCACCCAACTTATTCGTTTTATAATTGAAAGTTTGTACCCCTGACAAACATAACCCTGTTTCCTTACTGAGTCAGCTTTTCTCATCATTGTATTAAAGTAATTGGTTCAAACAAATGTGTACATTATTTTTGTCATTTGAAATATATAGTCTTTCACATTTACTTATAATATGAATAGTTAACTATACTTATTTTTTTATTTAGAAACTAAAGGAGAAAATAGGATGTATGCCTTTTCCGTTTGAATTTTACCTAGTTCCTCATTCATAATAAACACTTACTCAGCAAGTCCAGGTGACTGGGGGTATTTTACTTGATACATTTTAGTGCTGACTTATCAACATACATTCCTTTATTTGGTATTGAACATCTGCTCCTTAGGTTGATTACTGCATAGAAATTGGCCAGGCAGGGGCAGATCACATAGGGTTTGGGATCATACAGGGGTAGGGTTTGGGATCATACAAGGTGTAGGTTCAGGCAGGTAATAGGTATGAGTGCTGCTTGAGGGTAGTACTAAACATAGGTATGCTTAGAAGGGGATGGAGTTGTGTGGTTAGCTCAGGTTTAAGGCAGATAGAGCCACAAAGAAGCACTTGACTTTGAGGAAAGCATCCTGTTTAGGGTTAAGAGAGAAATGAGGTACACAAAAGTCTGAAGCCACCTGGCGAAATTTTATTTTCAGTGTTTGAGACATGAGTTGAACTTCTCTGCTTGTTCAAGAGAATCTCAACTTTCAAGTGGAGCTTTGTCACTGTAAACTCGGGGGAAAATCCTGGCTGCTCTTCAGGTATTTGGCCATCCTGGAGTGGAGAAACACAAATCCTGAACTGATTAGGGAAAGTAATCTTATTGAATACCGTTTCTCTAGAAGCAAGAATCAGCGCAGATTTAAATATTTATTCCTGCAAGAAATGTATTGTAAAACACATTCAACCTTTGCTGTGGATTGAACTCGGTCACTCCACGGTGGCATCCTGCTATTGAAGCCCCAGCCCACGATACGTTTATGTTGAGACACAGGGCTTTAGGAGGTAACTCATACTGACTGACATTGTAAGAGTGGGACTGTAATGCAATAGGACTGATAGTTCTAGAAGGTGGAACGTTTCCTGCACCTACACTCTGAGGAAAGGCCATGTGAGAGCCCAGTGAGGATGTCTTCCTGTCCGCAAGCCAGGGAGGGCCCTTCCCGGAAACCAACCCCAGGGCCACTCTGTTCTCAGATCTCTAGTCACTAGAATTGTGGAAAAATAAGTTTCTGCTGTTTAAACTGCATCATCTTTGGTAGTTTGTTATGACAGTCTAAGCTGACTAATAACAAAATTTCATTAATTTTGATTAAGAAGAAAAGTATTAATTCTGTCCAGTAGCCATCAATGGCAGATGCTTGGGACCTACTTGGGCTTATTCGGATACATGGAAAATGTGCAGGACCATTTACCTATTTCTTCCTTTCCATTCTTCAATCTATTTTAACGAACAACTCAGTGGGTAAACACACACACACATATGCACATACACATTTTACTGAACATACTTAAAACATAAAAAACTATAACTCATTTAAAACTTTATGTGAAATATAGCTTAATGCATTCTTAAAAATATTTTAAAAATTATTTTGAGACCATGTTATGGCAGTGTTTAAATAAAAAAAATACTGCTCCCATTTGCAGTTACCTAATGAATAATTTTTTCATTTAATCATGTTGGTTTTATGGCCAGTTTCCATTATGGTCTGTTTTATGGCCTACTTATTCCTAGAGGCAACAAATGTATGTTTTCGTTTCTGCAGATCATTTTTTATGACAGCATATTTGGAATCATTTTTTTAGTAGCCTGGTAATAATCCATTAAGTTGTCAAACTATTCATTTAACTGTTGTTGTATTTTTTAATATTGAGTTTTATTTCTTATTCCATTGCTATCTTAAAAAACATTGCACCTATAGCTTTCTGTATAATTTTTCTAGGTTACTGAAGAATAGAATCACTAATTTGAGAGTGATATCATTTGACTTTTTTCTTTTCCTTTTTCTGTCTCTGTCTCTCTGTTTCTTTCTCTCTCTCTCTGTCTCTGTATAGCTGTCTCTGTCTCCATCTCTGTCTCTGAGACAGTGTCTCATTAAGTTGCCCAGGCTGGCTTTGAAGTTACACTCCTCCTACATTAGACCCCCAGGTAGCTGGGATTTAGGCATGCGACACCATGCCCAGCAGTCATTTGGTTTTCAACTAAACTTACAATAGGTTCTTAACTTTTTTAACTTACAAAAATAATATATATTTATTGTAGAAAACAAAAACATAAAAGGTAGCTATAATCCCCACCTAAAGATGGCCATTGTTAAGTTTATTGGTTGCTTTCTTTTAATATTTTCTCTGTGAAATTCATCTAGTTAAAATACCTCTGGGCACAGTATCTTGTCCTTTCTCCTAATGATGTATTGTAACTAGAGTGACCTTCATTCAATTCTGTAGCTGTAGTGAACACTTCTGTGTGCATGACCTTTTCTGCATTTCTGGTGATTTCTTCAGAGTAGGTTCCCAGGAACAGAATTTGTTACCTCAAATTGCAGGGCTGATTCTTACAGCTAGTGATAGACCTGATGAAATTTATTTCCCAAACAGTGATATCCCTTCACCCTTCATATAGCAGAATCTGAGAAAAATTTCAAAATAGAAATCAGTATGAGCAAAATGTGAATTTATAAAGCATTGAAATGACTGGAGCAAATTTTCATAATAATTAGTCCTGGATGACTCCAACTGGAGGTGGTCATCCTCATTTCTGCTGTGGTAATACCATTCTCTCACCCACACTGACAGAACATCTGCTCCCAGGCTTCCCTTGGTCCTATACCCCTTGAATGCATTGACTTTAAGTTTTTCTGTTTGTACCGGGAATTGAACTCAGGACCTTGCTAGGCAGGTGCTTGTGCTGCTGAGCTGTATCTCCGGCCCTGCACTGAGTTTAAGATACCATGAAAAGTTTGCTTTCTGGCTGCATTCATTTATTAGCTGATGGAAGAATATTCCTGGAGAGTATATTCCTGTGAAATGATAGTTAATTACCAGAAAATGACACAGGTACCCTCAAAAGGGACAGTAAATAAATCATAACTAAAGTGTATTTCAACTTGCACTTGTGTATATTCTTCACATTAATCCCCTTAAATGTTATTCTGTTCAGTTGCCATAGTATCTTAGCCACTGTAGTGTTTAGGGGGGAAACAGAGCTTCCTTCACAGGTGGTTGATTTATTATTTTCCCCATTAAGGAGAAGTAGTCACATAAAATGGGGCTACATTTGACATTTCACTAACGATTGCATGTTAGACCCTGGAGATACAAGATGAGTAAGATGGAGGCCTGTCTTCAGAACACTCAAAAACGGTAGTAGGGAGAAATGAATGAAAATGCTGTGCAATATACATGGTGTCTGTTGCATGTGTGTTTTTCTTCAGAGTATGAAAAATTCAGTAAGCACAGGAAGAAATGTGAAAAGAGGAAGTGAGAATACAAGTTTAAGCAGAGACTGAGGGTCCATTTCAGGGTCTTGGCCATGCATTAGCAAAGGGCCACACACTTTACTGCCCTTCCAAGCCACTGACATGATGAAGGGACAGGACCAGTGGTGTGACCCAGAGAACCCACCTGGATAAAGATTAATGGGGAAGCGAGAGGACAGGGTGGCTCTTCATACTGCTGGGAGGAGAGAGGATTTTATCTATGGTTCTGTAATTTTTTAAAAACTAAATATTTAAGCATTTTTTATTTTTAAATTTTTAAAATTTTTATTAGTACACATTTGCAGTATATAATTATTATGTATTTTGAAGTAATGAGCAGTATCTCTAAACAACCATTATAATGAATGTAACAGTGGATTTTTGAAAATAATGTTACTTTTATTTTTTAAATAATGTTATTTTAAAAATTATTTTATTTTATTTGGTTTTTTTTTCTGAGACAGAGTCTGCTGGTGTAATTCAGGCTGCCCTTGAACTCACTATGTAGCCGAAGCTAGTGTCAAACTCATAATGATCCTCCTGCCTCAGCCTCCTGAGTGTAGGATTACAGGTATATGTCACCAGGCCCAGCTAAATAACGTTGCTTAGTGTAAGACCATCGCACAATGCCATGGACTCAGAAAATGTAATTGTTGGAAAAAGTAACCGTATGAGAGCCCAAGCAAGGTAGTTCAGACAAGTATCTTTCTGTTGGCTCTGTCCAAGGACAGACATCCCACATTCCACATAGAGTGAGGTATCTTTAAGGATATCACCTAGGAACACTGCTTTATACAAAAGAATATTTTTGATAATTACTAAGTAGTAGGTAGTTCAAGGCTATAAAACTCAACCCAACACCCTTTGCTTGTGGTTGGGGGTCTTTTCACATCAGAGCACAAAAGAGAAATGAAGGTCCTGACATTGTATGCCTTCATCCAGGATTTTCAAATTGGGAAGTTTAGTGCAAAGTGGATTTGGCTTTACTTGCATTTTATTCAGGTCAAGGTTTTAAAAGGTGACCGACAGGCACTATGGTTGCTCCTAGGACAAGCATAGTTTAAACTTAAAACATCCATTTCAAATTTGTTCGCATTATGCGCTTTGTGCACTTGTGACACTTGCCTGGGTCTTGTGGGGATTTACGTTTGTGACGCCTGCCAGTGTATGGTCACTATGTATGATGTAGAAGTTTCACAGGCAACACTCAAGAGGCAGTGATTAGTCTGTATGGTAAAGTGCTCCCCTGGGCAGTGATTCTGAGGCTGGAACTAGCAGGATGTGTAGGACCTTGCCAGCTATAGAATTTGGACAAGGGAGGGTAGGAAGAGAGGAGTGTATATACAAAGGTAATTTTGTGGATGGGCAGTGTGTGTTAGGGAGCTCTGATCAGACTCAAAGCATTGCAGCTTAACAAGCGATGTGGCTACAGCTGCAGCAGAGAGCAGTGGGAGGACTCAGTCTGCTGTGCTTGAGGAGGTGGGAATTGGGGCAACAAGGACCTACTGGTGCGGTAGAGTTTAAACCAGCTCAATGCCACCCTAAAGTTGTGTTTCACGAAGGTTAATCTGCATGCAGCCAGGAGAAAAGGTTGTAGGGGGAAGGGTGTGGAATATCTTTTTTTGAAAGTTATTTTTAAAATGTTTTTAAAATAAATGATTTCTATGTATAACAATTAATTGTTATTCCCCCAAATAAAGACAGTTGTAAGGTTAAAAGGAACACAGAGAAATGAAGAGAAAGGCGAAATATCAGTTTCCTGACATTATTTTTGTAAAAATGATAGATGCTTCTGATCATCAGCATCATAGAAAAATTCAGCCAGTTGAAAAAAAAAATACCCATAATTATATTGCTGGGCGCTATCCATAGCGTATGATTACAGTTAACTACTGATGTTTTAAATTCCAAAATCAAACAATTGAAAACAATTTATTGACATCTTTCAACGTATAGTGGCTTAAGAGTTGAGCAAGGGCCCTATCAATCTCCCCCAGGGGCCCTGGCTCCCCTGTGAAATCCCACGTGGTCTCTCATTCCCTGACTCGGGGAGGGCTGTGGGAAGGGAGGTCGATTTTTTTACAGCCTCTTTTTGCATTTATTCAGGTGATTGTCTTTTCTTTTTATTATTTTTGATCAGCAAATTATACTTATACACAAATGTAGAGTACAATATGATATTTATGTATATATGTGTATGTGTATAAAATGTGTAAAATGATTGAATGAAGGAAATTAACATATCTATCACTTCCTTTACCTATCTTTTTATAATGGAGAGACATTTGAAACTCACTGTTATCTTTTGAAATATATATTACATTATTATTGTAGCTGCTGTAGTCACCCTGCTGTGTGACTACACTGTCCTGTGACTACATCTGTGTAGTCTGTACACCTGTGTGACTACATCTTTTCCTCCTGTCTATCTGAAGTTTGAATGTTTCAGTGAACAACTCCCCATTCCCTACTTCCCGATCTCTGAGCCCCCCCAGTCACCATCATTTTACTTTCTACTTCTGTAAGTTCCACGTTTTCAGATCCCTCATGTACATGAAATCATGCAGTAAGTACTGGAATGCTTTACGGGAGATGATGAGACAATTATTGGCATATAATTAAGCATTGCCTTAGGATTAATCCCGTAGATTTAGACAGAATAAGGCAGCTATGAAAGATCTTTTAGAGGAAGAACTGATACAACTTAGTGACGTAATAGATGTAGTTGGTAAGGGGAAAGGAGAAATAATGGTAGATAAATGGTGTGGCGGGGCCGTGAGAAGTACATTAGTTTGCTAGACCCACCACAAGGTGCTTAAATGACAGTTCTGGAGGTCCAAAGTCTGAGATCAGAGCAGACTTTATTTCACTAGGAAGGTGCTTTTGTTTTCTGAAGGCTCTATCTACCTGGTAGGTGATCATCTCTCTGTCTCCTCACATGGTTTCTCTCAAGGAGTCTGGGTCCAGATTGTTTCTTCTTATCTTACATTGGTGGCATTGGATTGGGGCTAACACTGATGACCTTAATTTATCTTGTCGAAGGACCAGTGTCCAAAGATGATCACATTCTGAAACAGCAGGAGTTAGCCCTTCAATGTATGGATTTCTGGGGCATCCAGTTCAGCCCATACCAGGAAGAATGAGGAGTCTGATGGATGTTGAGTTCAAGGTACCTAAGGGATACACAGAGAGCTGGTTCTACACTACAGACGTGTGAGAGGACAGCAGAGAAAAGAGCTTCAGATTTGGAATTTAAAATCCTGGGCATGGAGAGGCTGTCTTGGCCAGTAACAGCTAACCTCAGCTTACTTTATGAATCATTTGGGGTTGGGGAGCTTTTGAAACATAACGGGTTCAGGGGCCTCAATTAGACAGTTTGACTCAGCATTTGAGAGGCCAGCACAGCCATCTGGTGATTCCAGTGCACGTCCAGTTTTGAGCAGCCTGGTTTAGAGTAAGTGTGGTACGTAACCTCCTAAGGACATCTGGAAGAATGGCCCAGTCATTCAAGTGGTGGGAGGTAAAGGAAAAAAGGAGGGAAGTGAGTTTTGTGGTGCATGCCTGTAGTCCCAGCACTCTGGGAGGCTGAGGCAGGAGGATCACAAGTTTGAGCCCATCCTGAGCAACTTGGCGACTCAGCAAGGCTCTTCTCATAATAAAAACTGAAAAAAAGGACAAAGAATAGTATCTCAGTGCAAAGGCTCTGGGTTTAGTCCCCCATACTCCCAAGATGAAAAAAAAAAGCAAAGAGAATAGGAGGGAGGGAAAAGGTGGAGAGCTGAGGAGCTTCTTGCCCGATACCAACCATGTTCTCCATGATGGACGTGCAAACCCTGGGTTTCTTCCAGGGAGAAGGTGACATGAGGAATGGAAGAGGGCGGAGACAAATGACAGCATTAATGGCTGCCACTGTGGGCTCAAGGAAGATTAGAATGGGCTGATTAACAGGGACAGTGTTCCCTTGTTTTAAAATTTTCTTTGTGAATGGGGCAGAGCGGGCAGTTCGGAGGCCCGCCAGGACGTGGAGGTGTCAACAGGAAGATTGGCAGAAGGAAGTATAGGAGGCAGCAGGCGGGTGTGAGGAGCGCGCAGGGCTGACGGTGGTGCTTAGGTTGGGCGCTTGGAGAGCTGGGGTTGCATACTGCTGAGGAAGAGGGAGGCATCGGGGAGGGCCAGGAAGCTGGATCATCCCATGTCCCAGGGCAGATGCAGTGTGTGTGAGTGCGGCGAGCAGCTGTGCGCATGTACTGTCCCAGTTAGGAAGACGGGGAGGTGGAAGTGTCACAGGGCAGCGCTGGGTGACGAGGGGCCAAGTGGAAGAGTCGGTTGAGGAAGTAACTCAGAGATTGGACTATTAGATATGTTGAAATTGCCCTTGACAGCACCTTGCTTGTTGAGGGAGGTGTTTGGCAGAGAAAGTGGAGGATGGGGGAAATTTACTAAACAACTTCAAATGTCTCCTCTAGCTCATGATTTCACACAGTGTCACTTTTGGGGTCGGTGCTCTTTCTTCCCCACGGATACACTTGCTTTTAATCAGAAGAACAGAGCGATCGGGAACATCACCCCAGAGCAATCCCATTTTTGTTGATCCTCTTGTAATTGTAAATGTTTGACAGATTATGGCCTCTTTAAATGCCTTGGGAATCCATTAATGCATACTTCATAGAGTTCACTCGGGGTCAAAGAGTGAGTACCTTGGTCAGAAAATGCTTTTCTGTCTATTGCTGGCTCCACCACACAGCTGGATTTGAGGCCCATAGTTGGCAGTTAGGACAGGAAGGAGAGGAGCTGCTTAAGTTCTTTTTAAGGTAACATTAATTGGATTCATCTTGTACCACACAGCAAGGGTCATGGTTATTACATTTGCCATTTGGGGTTTGGCATTTTACCTCTTTATTGTGGATTGGTTGGTCCTGGGCATTTTCAGATTTAGTTTTGTGGTAGGATGTTTTGTCTACAGTTTGTATCTGTATTTGGAACTGGAATGAAGTACAGTTTTGAATACTAGGATTGGTCCTCCCCCCAAAAAGGAAAACCTCAGGAAGGATTATAGAAGCATATTTCACATTCATATTTGAATGCTTTCTTATTATATGAGGAAATAAATTCAGAGCTCACCTGGAATATAAAAAAATGACACTTAGTTTTTGGTTTTCTTTTTGGTGTTCCCAGTGCAGCAAATACAGGTATCAGCTATCCTGATTTTGCATTTGCTTCTTTGGGAAGAATGTTTCAAAATCATGGAAAGCTTAGTACTTTAAGCTATGTGAAAACTGAACTTATCACAGTGACATGTTAGAACTTTCCTAAAGCTCCGCCTCTGAGTCCACTGGTCTGTCTTGTACCGTCTCAGGAATTCCCCTTTCTGTTGCTTGAGGTTTCTTCCTCCTCCCTTCCTCTCTCTTTCCTCTCTTCCCTCTTGGCAGTTTCCTCCATGTTAAATAGTTTTTCCATTTTCTTACCACCTACCTCAGAGGATCACGTGTGAGTCAATAACCACTTTAGGTGATTTCCCCAGATTCATCCCTATCTGAAATACTGTCTCTCTTCTCATCCTACCGCAATCAAGATAACATCCTCTCCTTCAAAGGACAAGTTTGGACTGGGATGAAAAGATGTGATTACCAGTGCCCCGTTCTAATCTCAGCTGTGTTATCGACTGGACCGATTGGGTTGCTTTTGTCACTCTGCTTCTGCCTTTTTGGGCAACCAGGAGATGGAACGTGTGTTTGTGCACATGGGCAAATGTCTATTTGTGTTTAATGCAGTAGCAGTTTAGCAAGCTTTGGGTAAGGCGTCAGTCCTCAATGTTTACTGTGCCTCAGAATCACCTGAGAGGCACGTATTTAAAATGCTGAGCAAGGTCTGCTGGCTATGGATCTGGTTCAGTCTGGGAAGGCTCTGGGCCAGCACATTTTTAACAAACTGCTGGCGGGTCACATTTTCTTGAGAAAACAGTGGATCTGAGGACATCAATTTTTATCATTTTCCTTTTCATCGTAACAATACTTCTGAAGTCGGATTCTATTTGAAATAGTCATTATATCAAACTGTAGAATTTATTTCATTACACTGTGTTCTCTATGTCTGAAAGCTAAAACATGAGTAAGGGAGATGTTGCTTTCCCTGCATTCTGTACTTTAGATGCCACCCTTTGGTGATAGAATGACTAAACTGTAGTGTTCTCAGTGACTCATGGAAAGGAATTGTAAAGGATCTTTGAAATAAGAATTGCGAGAGAGAGGAAGAAAAGAAGCAGCCGATCACATCTCTGTCTTCATTGGCTGGATAAATCTCATCATGTTTGATGGATTCAGTCTGGTTACAGAAGAGCTGCTAGGTCCTCTTGATGGGATTTTTAGTCAGGGTGATTGAAACTACATTGAAAAGAGAATTTGTAGCACGTGACTTGCCCAAGGACTTCTTGGCTGGCCTTGGAAGTGAAGGTGCTTCCTGTTATTGAAGGGATCTGCCAGATACTACGGAACAGAGATTTTGCAGTGATTAAAATATTGGATACGAAGTAGAACTAGGTAACCTGGGAAGTTTCCTTCTAATCATGAGCTGCTATAAACTTCATGAATATCACATGTAAGCTAGTTCTAAGACACTCTCTAAATGTCCAAGAATGAAATAAGACTAAACTAGAGTTGGTTGATTGATTATTAAAACCAAACACAGATATTCACCAACCAACACACTTATACACACAAATGATAAATGCCGGGATAGTTTTGGGTTGCCTTTGAAGTTTATTATTTGCAGGTGTAGAAGCTCTTAAGTTTTGGTTTGTAATGTTTCTAGAAGTGAAGCTCTCTCTCAAACTGCCTTTGATGATCTGATGTTTTTATATTGTGTCTGCTGTGAATTTGGAAAGCTCTGCAAAATCACTCCTTTAAAGATCAGAGGGACACTGGATACAGTAAATTAAGTTTTCTCCTGATATTTTTCTGTTCTTGTTCTTTGTCTAGGGTCTGCCTGCAGAAGTCTGTTTCTCAAAAGAGAGGGAAAGTCATGACAGTTTGTGAAAATTAAACTAGGCAGTGTGAGGTTTGAAAGGCCTATGATCTGAATTTTTATTTCTGAATAGAGATTAAAATCTGTGATTTCCAGCTCAAAGATGTTGTACTAAAAAAAAAAAAAACCCAAACCAAAGAACAAAACACATATATCTGATATGGGCTTTGGTGTCATTAAGAAGCGGTAGTAAAATAATGTTACCAGCTCTGTCGGCTTTTGCTTGGTGTCTTGGATCTATTTCATTATCTTGAAAGATACAGTAAATTTTAACTTTTCCCCTGTGATTGTCAGCGACTGTAAATTTTAATGTCCTTTAAGATAGATGGATTTGGTTTCTGTCTTATTTTCCTGGTCCTCTTGTTTCAGCTGCTCGGGTTCCCAAGAATCAAAATTGAGGCCAGATGTGTGTCAACATCCAGAAACTCCGACTGGCCCTCTGGTTCCCTGCTTCCCCAGATATTAATGCAAGGAGGAAACTGGGACACCAGGCACAGCCACTGTTAACTCCTTTATAATTTTTGCCTGTTGTCCTCCTATAGATTTTTTAATGAGATTTGTGTATATTTTTATTCTGTGTTGTTAAATTCTGACATTTAAATGCATTGCCCTCTCATAGTGCATTGCAAATAAGTGTGTGGACACACTGCACATTTGCTTTCCATTTTGACTTTAAAAATGGAGTTTTTTGCACACAAAGTGTTCCCTGTAATTTACTATGTGCCTATGTCTGTACCCACCATGCTTGTATATCTTTCCTTAATTATGAATGACAAGCGAAAATGTATGAAATAGAAACTACATAAACAAGAAAGTAAGTGAAAATGTCTAAAACATAAACATTTCACATCATACAGTAACTTAAATTTCATAATAAACTCATATTATTATTTTTAAGTATAAGAAAAAAATCATCCAAGTAAAAACTAGAAATCTTAGCTGTTAATATTTTTGGTGTGTCTCTTTAAATAAGTATATACAGTGTGTGAATCTATTAATTATCAAGCAACCTTTCCTACTATGAAGTGAGAAGCAATTCATGGGGCTGGGGTATAGCTCTGTGGTACAGCTCTTGCCTAACATATGTGAGACTCTGAGTTTTAGCCCCAGAAGTGCAAAAAAAAAAAAAGAAAGAAATTTATATATCATTCAGAACTATTATAAAGTATAAAAAGCATGAATAAAAAAAGCACTAAAATATTTCCACTCAAACCAAACCATTTTTATTAGTTCTGTATAGGGTATACTTGTGTCGGTAAACTCATACTTTTTAAAAATGATATGAGTATTTGTTGGTCTGTACATGTATGTGCATTTATACTTAAGAATAGTCAAACATTTTGTGTCAATATAAAATTTGGTGTGGATTTTTAAAAACATTTGCTCTTTCTATTTTTGGAATCTGAGGATTCAAGTCTACCACTAATCTGGGGCATTTTAATATATTATTTCTTTACTCCTCTTGGTTATCTAGTTATGGATCTTCATTTAGATGTTTACAAGACTTTCCCACTATTCTTCCTGCCTCTGCCTCTCACTTTTGAATTTCTTCTCTGTGTCCCCATTCTCTATCCTATGTAATTGCTTTTCTTTTCTTTGATTTTCTTGAGACAGGGTTTCACTATGTAGCCCAAGCTGGCTTCTAACTCATAGCAATCTTCCTGCCTCAGCCTCCAGGGTGCTGGGATTACAGGTGTGCACTACTACATCCAGTGTCATTCCCTTGTAACACTGGTCTGTCCTACCAATGCTGCCTATAGTCTCACTTCATCTGCTATATTACTCAGCAATTGAGTTTCTAATTTGAAATACTGTGTTTTTTGTCTCTTGGTTTGTGAAATATTGCTTAATATTTTAAAATGCATTATACTTTGTATGATGTCCTCAGCACATGTCCACATCAGTTTAAATACTCAGTGTGAGATTTTGGGGTGCCCATACATACGATGTGAATTCAGGACCCTGGTTTATTGATGGTGCATGTGTAGGTATAAAGCCTTGGGGGGATCTTTTTCTTACCACTTTCCTTACCATCTCCTTATGTGCAATGGACCAGTATTTTCCCCCTAGTTTACTGTTTACCTCCCATCTTGTAGGGATCTTTGATATGACTTGCACTTTCCTCCTGATTTCTGCCTGTAAACATAAAAAACTCAGTTACCTGGGGTTAGGATATCTACACTGGCCAATTCAGGAGTCTCACCTGCATTGATTTCTTACAATATTTTTCCATATTTTTCTTGGGATACTCATTACTTTTGCCAACTTGGCCAAACATTTGCAAAAGTAGAAAGTGTGCGTATGTGTATGTATGTGGATGCGCACAACCAACAGTTTTAGATGCTTTCGTGTTGGAAGGGTTTTCAGAGTGTTTTGTCCTTAGTATTCCTGGAAAGGAAGTCTACAGTGTGACGTTTTAAATAGCAGGACATATTTTATCTTTCAATACATTGTTTAATCAAGTAATACCCTTCTTTGGAACTTAAAATTTTCTTTCAGTTTCACTATTATGAACAGACTTTAAGTAGATGTCCTTATAGAATTGTCTTCTTAGCAATTGCTTTTTATCTCCCTACAGTAAATATCTTCAATCAGAGTGATTAGGTCAAAGGGTATGCTTATCTGGGTTTTTTTGTGTGTGTGTGTTGTTGTTTTTTAAATAGTGTTAGGGATTGAACCAGGGCCTTCACACCAAGCAATATCCCTAACCCTTTTCAAATATTTTATTTTGAGACATGGTCTTGTAAATTGGTGAGTTGCCCAGGCTAGGCTATAGCTTGGTGATCCTCCCGCCTCTTCTCCTTAGAGCCGCAGGGATTGTAGATGTGCACTATCATACCTGGCTCTTGACTGATTTTTTTTTTTTTTTTGATAGATATTGCCATAGTCATCCTGAAGAAATAGGATGATTACATCACATTGTGATCCTCAATCGCAGTACTCAAAAGTAGAACAATATCTCTTACCAGCTACTATAATAACATTTAGAAAAAGATGAGCATGTTGAGGGAGATGACATTTTATTGTAAAAGTTGTGTTTCTCTGATCAAAGAGTTAAGTAAAATTTTTTCTTATGTTCATTGACCATTTTTATTTCTTTTACAAATTTTCTGTGCATGTTTATTAATTTTCTAAAGGAGGGTCATTTTTAGGTTTCTTTTGGTATAAGCTATTAGGTAATACAGTTCTTGTTTTTAAAATTTAAGATGTGAAGGGCTTATTATGTAATATAAAATATTTTTCCACATGAGCATTTTTTTCTTGAAATGTGAAGTATTAAAATTTAGGTACTCACGTTTATGTCTTTTATAATGTTTGCTTTGACCTTATGCTAAAATAGCCCCTTTTCATTCAAACATGATATAAATATTCCTTAACATTTCCTTTCAGATATCTTGACTTTGTTTTTCATATCAAATCATAATGCATACAAATTGTTTATGTGATATAAGGATTTTATCTCACCCTATAACACTGTGAGTCTGAGATGGTTGCCTATATACCTATGTGCAGGTGTGATTTGAATGCAGTCAGGTTATTTGGGGAGCAGGAGAGTGTTGTGTGTCTGTTGAGTTTGTCTGCTTTTGAAAATGGAATTGCCATAATATGGAATGGATAATATAGATGTTTATACAGACAACAGTGAACTCCATGATGAAAGTGTGAGTATGAAGGAAGGGAGAAGAAATGAATTAAGGATGTGCTAAGGTAGTGGGTTAACTATAATGTTTAACATTTAAAAAAATTATCTGTTTGCGATACATAATAAGTATGTTTATCATGGGGAATTGGTATATATACCTATCACATGTTGATCCTTTTTGGAGTTGTGTTTCCCACCAATTAGTGCATGTGTCTTTTTCTTCTTAATGGCCTTTGGGAAAGGAATGTGTAGGATTCACTGAAAAGGCTCTTGCACAGTCAAGATTTGCTGTAACTTGAGAAACTGAAGGACGCTGTCACCTGCACCTTGTGTCTGATGTGGTGTGACCTTTAGCATGCATGAATGAATGGATATTCACCAGTCAGAAAATAGTTATATTGTGTTCAAATATTCATCCTTTGGGGAAAGCCAATTTGAGTTGGCTGCCTGTGCACCTACTTGGAGGTGTGAATTGGGGAGTTTTGTGTGTCTGCTGAGTTTGCTTTTGAAAATTGAATTGTCATAATATGGAATGGGTAATGTAGATGTTTAGACAGACAACAGTGAACTCCATGATGAAAACACAAGTGAATGTGAAGGAAGAAAAAATGAATTAAGGGATGTGCTAAGAGGGTGAGTTTGAGACATCTTTTCATTTCGCATTCTCACAGGTCCTATGTTGTAATTCCTACTTCTGTTATTGAACAAACCTTGATTGCGCACTATTGATATGCCAGGTTCACTGAGCAGTAAGATAAAAAAATAATTATGATGCCAAATTTATCCACAAGAAGCTCAAAGTCCAGTAGTGATTTTAGAAATGAACAGAGTGTAGTTTGATGACTGTTATCACTTATGTGCATTGCACTTGTTTTTCCGTCCTTACGAAATACACCATAGCTTCTGTGCAAAGTGCAGAGGTACAGAGGTGACAGTATGTAAGAATACACAACCAATGCTTGCTGGTGTGGCATTCATGAAGGAGATTTCTGAGACTTCAGCTGTGTCTTAGAAGAGTGCATTTTGTGTCTCGGAAGAGCTTCATTTTAAGATTGCATTTCAATCAGTGAAACTAGAGTATCAGACGTGAAATGGCATTTATGTTTTCTAGATGCTCCAATTAGTTTTATTGCTAAATAATGGAAGAATTTGCTAGTGGATAAGGCAGAGGGCTGATCTGGGGAGATGCTAAAGATTATGCAAAGGAATCTGAAGTTTGCCTCTTCCTTCCTGATTTTTAACAATGGAAAGGATTTCTGCAGCTTTGTAGATGGTCATGGGAGGTTAAGCTAGAGAGGGACAGAAAAGTGAAATAAGATTAGAGACAGCACTTTTGTAATTGTCCGAGGGAGGTGACCTGAACTAAGTAAGTGACAATAGGGGTTGAAGGAGAGATAATAGGTTGGGATCCATTGAAAAATGGAATCAGCAGTATTTAATGTTACTCTCAGTTTATAAAAGTAACAAGTTGGATTTGAGATTCTTTAAATTTGAGGTCTTTAATGGCTATGCTTTAAGGTCTGTTAGAATATTGGAGTATGTGTGGTAATGGAGATGCATATTTAAAACTCATCAACATATACGTGCCTGTGGCCTGTGGAATTCAGTTATGAAGTTCAGATTTGCCTAGTTACAGTAATGAGAAGTAGAATAGAAAAGATTAAGCAAAGAACTCAGGAATGGACCAACCTTTCTCAATCACTGAAGAAAGAGGATCCTGCAAAGATGCTTGAGAAGGAGCTATCAGAGATTCAGATAAAAATCAAAAGCATATGGGTAGGAGAGGAGTAGAAAGAGAGTGATTAATGATGTACAGTGCCCCTCATAGGCTGAGTAAGATAAGGACAGAGAAATGTCCTTGTTATAAAGGAAAGTGATCTTCTTCTCAAAGCTTTGAGGGGTGGATACAGAAGCTATGGTGTATTTTGTAAGGATGAAAAAACAAGCACAGTTTCTCCAATATTTTAGCTTTTAGATAGAGGGTAAGGGGAGTGGTTAGGGAGGGGAGAAGACAAAACTGAAGGCAAGATAGTAGTTTTCTTTTCAATTTTTTCTGGCATCTTAGCATGTTTATGTTCTGAAAGATGAGAATGAGAGGAGAACAAAGCTGAAATCATGGAAGAGAGAAGAATTAAATGAAGTAAACTAAAGTTTGAAGGTAGACAATGTTCAACTGAGGACTAGGATGGATAGGAGAAATGTCTTGCAAAGTCCATGTTGGTCAGAATTGCTGACTGTGACTACCGTGGGAAGGTACAGTCTTTTGACAGAACATTTAACAGATGTTTATGGGCACAAAGAATTATGACAGCTGCCTATGGCATGATAGAGGTGATTATGCTCTCAAAGAGCAATTGGTTGGATGTTTTCCTTTAAGTCTGAAATATTGGGATAGGCTTAACTAAAATAGTAAAATATGTCTCTGATACTACTAAGAGTATATGAAAATTATACATCTGTTGATACAATGGTCAAAGGTGATATAAATAAAGTAACTTTGAGTTAATGCTGCTTAGCCTAATTCTTCTTTCCATTACATTCTTGTCTGTGTAAGCCACATAAACATGAGATACAGTCAAAAGTTTTGGGAGAGAATTCCTAAGGTATGGGGTCCATTATCTCACATTCACTTCCATGAGAACTGGTCTGGCTTTCCTGCTCCAGCTCTGTGGTATGCTGTATCAGTCAGGGTTATACTAGAGAAACAGATATAGCACAAGATATACAAATGTGTGAGAAATTACAAGATTAGCTTATGATGGTAAGCCACAGAGTTGGATAAGGAAGTGTGCAGAGGGTGTTTGTACACTTGAGGATGAAGGGTTCAGTTTAAGGTCTGGAGCTCACTTCAGTGTCCCATGTAAGTCCATATCAAGAGGCCAGTGAGTCTACACTGGAAGGCTGAAGGATCCCAGGCAGAAGCCAAAGAGTCTGTGCTAGAAGCCAGGAGATGATGTCCAAGCTTAAGGCAAAGACTGGAGTTTCTCTGAAGAACAGAAGCCAGTCTGTCCTCTCTCATTTCCTTTTTATACTGTCCAGGTGATGAGCCATCCTAGGGTGGGCTCCCTACACCCTAGGGTGCAGAAACCTACCTTAGGGCAAGTCCTTTACACTCTAGGGTATAGAACTGCTGAACCAACTTGGTCAGGCTTCTAAACTTCTCAAGTTGACACAATCAATCAACCACTACAGATGGTGCTCCTGAGAAAGAGGAATCTTCTGATCCCACTACCCTGTATTGGCACTGGGTGAATGTGCTCATTCTGTGATTGCTGCCACCGTTTTTAGTTTCTGAATCTCAGAGAGATTCAGAGGCTCTTACCCATCCTCCTCCCTCCATAAAGAAGGAGCTTTTCTTGCCAAGTAGGAAAACTCTTTTTAGTGCCAGTGATGGGCTTCTCTTTTGGTTTGTGGTTTCTTCTATTGAGGCATTTATCTAAGAAATACCCAGAGGACACATTCCAGGAGGACTCAGTGCTATTCTAATGGTTTCACTCATGCCATCTTTTACTTATGATGTGAATATACATCTATAGATTCTGTCTTGTCTTGGAGGGTTCTGTCTTGCCCACGAAGTTCCAGGGATTGGGCAGCAGTAATCCTTTCTCTGCTTGAGACTGAATCTTTGTGGTTTAAACACTTTGGTATTGAGTCCGCAGGACCACAGGATTCCTATTCTAAATGGACTCCTGATGACCTGCCTGCATTCCCAAAGTTCCTCATCAGGGTATGCAAATTAGGCTTCCTGGAAGCAGTGCTTCTTATTTTAGAAGCAAGTCACTCATCCATAGTGCTTTAGACTTTGGGTGGACTCAGTTTTTTGGTGTCTGAGCCATTTTTATGGACAGTTCTAATTGCTCTGTTCCATTAACCTAATGGGGAAAAATCCCAGCATTACTTATGGTTTTAAATCCTGGCTTTATCCTACTGTTGTTTAAGGTTAAGGTAGTATATCTGGCTCTCAGAAAGGGATGAACCTTGCAGGATGTTCATTCCCATCATTAGTTTATATTGTGTGACAATTTTCCCAGTTTTTTAAAGAGAAGTTTTTTCAGAAATTTGTTCTCATCTTGGGTCATACTTCCACTTTTCTTTTTGTGTGTGTGATGAGCTCTGGCACTCCATGAATACTGTCTCTTCATAAATAGTTATTTTGCCCTGAGATTGCCAAAATGCATATATTACTGTGATGTTTTAGTTAGTGTATATCTTAGGGGTTTAGAAGTGAATTTAAAAATCATTTTCTTAAGGGAATTGGTTTTATAAAGAAAGTACAATAGGTAATTATAGTAATTAATTTTTAAATAAATTAAACTTATGGTAATAGTTTGTATTTTATCAATGGCCATATTTAAATTGCCTGTGGAATTAAATATACCTGCAGCTGTTTTAATTGTTGTTATTAGCTGAAATATCAGTGTTATTAAAAGTGAGCTAAGAACTTAAAAGAAATTTAAGACAGAACTTTTAAAAAATATTAATATTCCCATTTAAAGTATGTAATTTCTAAATAAGCTTAGCATATGTTAAAATTTGATGGCTGAATTCATGAGTTTTTGTATGTATTTCTATCCAAAGTATTTTAGTCATCTGTTCATATATTCTTTAAGTAGTTATGTATGTTATTTTTAAAACAATTCTGAATATAGTTTTTAGTCTATGTGCTAAATCAGGACCTTTCCATTGCCCGTGTTTGGAGTAGAAGGAAGCTAGTGGTTAGTTTTAGGTTGTCAAAGAGACCTTCAAGTATGATCAAAGTTTTACTTCTTGTTTCTGTATCATTTCAGGAAATAATATGCAGTTTTGCTGCATGGAGTCTTTAACACAGGGTGGTGATAGAAGGGGTCAGAAAAGAATCTAGAAGGAATGAAGAGACAGGCATGGCCATGGGATTTTCCCAGGACAGCCAATCACTTTCAGACTTATAAACCACTTGGATGCTGTTTCTGTGTATGATGTAATGTGGGGGTCAACTTATATACATATTTACTTTTGCCTGGGGGTCATTTTAGTGACCTCCCAGTATGTCTCCAACATCCTATTTCTGTCATATTTGTAAGGTCCTCTGTTGAGAGTCTGTGCATTTCTGTATCTCTAGTCCTGACCAAGTACCACATCATCTTCCTGACAAGGGTTCTTACACAGGCCTTGCCCTCTAGGAGTCATTCCCCTTCTGTTCTTTCCATTTGTCTTAGCTATTTTGGTCCTTAGCATTTCCATTTGAAATTTAGGATCAAGTTTGTCTGTACACTCTTCTGGATTTTGAATACAGATAATTATTTTGATTGCAAAAAAAGGACAGGTTTGACTCTTCCTTTCCATTCCTTTCATGTTATTTGTTGTTGTCATGTCTTTTTTTTTCATTTTTTAAAAATTTATTTTAAAAAGAAAAGAAGAAAACATTAACAAACAGACATCCATTTACCAAATAGCATAAGAACAATGTTGTTGCCATGTCTTAATAAATGAGTGACCCGGTCTGTCCTGGACTGTGTTGAATAGCAGGGCTGATCATAGAGTTCTTATTATTGACATGAATAAAAATTTTTTGCTAAGAAACCTATTTCTTTTTAAGGAGTATTATTTAAAATAAGTCATCACTTCCATGTGTTTGGCTTTAACATATTGTAAATATTTTTTATTTTTGTTTTTCACATTTTTATTAGTACATTTGTAGTATATACTGATAACTTTGTTGGGAAATGGTACGTGTACACAATGCATTTCAATTTCTTTCATTCATCCCCTTTCCCTTCCTTCCTTCCTTCCCTCTCCATCCATCTTTTGCCCCCCCCCCCGCAATTATAAAGATATCAATTAATAACAAACACTGTCGAGGCTATGAGGAGAAAGGGACCCTTCTGCACCTTAGTGAGAATATAAGCTAGTACAACCATGTTGGCAATCAGTTTGGAGTCTCCCAAAAACTGAAACTAGGAATTCCATTTGACCAAGATATTCTCCTTCCAGGTCTCTTCATTAAACAGTTAAAGATAGCATATACAGAGCACATTTCCATCCATGTTTATAGCAGCATAGTTTATGATAGCTCAGTCGTATCGGTGGCCTCTATGTCCATAACTAGATGAGTGGGTAAATAAAATGTGTTCTTTACACACAGTGGGTGGAGTATTACTCCACCATTAAGAAAAATATAGAACTGAGTCCTTTGTAGTTAACACCTTGAGCCCATAATGTTAACTAAAATAAATCAGACACAGTTGCTGGATGCATTCCAGGAGAACTCAGTGCTATTCTAACAAGACCCATCATATGGGTTCTCTTATATGAGAAACTTAAACTATAAATAAAAGATAGATAATAGAAAGTAGGGAGATTGCTCTAGAAAAGAGGTCCAGGGGACCAAGAGATGGAAGGAGAAGGGAGGGAGGGGAGAGAAAAAAGGAATTAAGATGCGTTATGTGTATGTACCAACTCCATACAATGAATGGTTTTAACCTGTTACAAAAAGAAAACACACAACAAGCAGAGTTTTTCCATGCATTTACAGTAATTGTTTTAATGTTTACATTGTTTTAGATACAGTTTGTTAGATTTAATTCGGACTCCAAAACGACAGAACTCTGGAGACTACATTTTGTGGATAATAGTAACTCCATTTTAATTGAAGTACTGAAGTAGAAAAACCTCGTTCCACATCACAATTTTTATACGTAGTATTGTAGTGCTGTTTAACAGAAATGTTTATGATGGTGGATGGATGTTCTATTTTTGTACTGTCCACCTGGGTAACTTACTATCTTATCAGACAGTGGAGGGCTGGACTTCGGAGTTAAAACTGTGTATAGTGTTTTCTAGCTCAGGAGCTCTTGCCTGGTTTCAGAAGCCTTATTCTTTTGGGCAGGCTCTCCTCCATATTCAGGTACACAGTGGAGGGGCGGTGAAGTACCGTCAAGTGTTGCAGCCCTGGGTCTCCCACTTAGCCTGGTGCCCTTGTGTAGTGAGTGAGCAGCATCACAAATAAAGGTGATGCCCATGGCCACCTCTGGAAGCCCTGTATCCTGACTGCTGAAACAGGAGAAAATCCTGGCCGCATTCCCCAAAAAACATCCTTCACCAAAGTGGGGCCTATTCGTTGCTGAGTTATAAGCCAGTACTCAGATACCTGGCTAGTGACAAGGAAATTCTGCATGTTATAATTCCTTTTGTACCCAAATCTTCTGCAACCATGCTTCTGTTCTCCCATATTCAGGAGGTCATGAACCAACCAGTGGATTATTTATTGTGCTTTTAGCCGTATGAGAAAACTTCATTGTGTAGAACTTCTGAAAGAGATGGGAGAAGAGGGGAGCAGCAGTATTATGGACTAATGTTGTGGGGACCCCCATTCACATGGTGAAAATCGAATCCTCAACATAAAGGTATTAGGAGGTTTTTAACATGAATGTATGTTGGACTTTATCGAAAGCCTTCTATGCATCTATTGAGATAATCATGTGGTTTTTATCTTTGACTGTATTAATATATTGTATTACATTAATTGATTTGCGAATATTGAACCATCCCTGCATTCCTGGGATGAATCCTACCTGGTCGTGGTGTATAATTTTCCTTATGATTCGCTGTAA
>PVLD010014966.1:0-50368 GCA_004027595.1 Dinomys branickii
AGCGACAAAGGGTGTACAGGGCTGTGGAGGCAGCAATAGGACTTTAAGCCCACCAGTGCCCCAGGGTCAGGGCAGCAGGGTGAGGCGCAGAGGTTGGGACTTGGAGCCTGGCATCACATTTCCTCCTGTGTAACCACAGGCAGCTCTGACTTCTAGGGTCTCAGGATCCTTGGCTGGTATCTCACATACCAGCAACCCGAAGGTCTCAGCCAGCTCTAAGACACAATAACAGCCTGGATGATAGGTCAAATGAACGACGCCACCCATCCAAGCCCTCAAGCCCCACGAAAGACCCACCTTAAACAACTGAAGACTCATAGCGGGCTGAAAGGTACCCACCCCTGAAAAAGGAGATGCATCGTCATCCTAACCCCAGGGACACTGGCACGATGCGGCAGAGCAGGAGTGGGCTCATACCTGAGCCCAGGATGCTGAAGTAAACACACTCACACACACCTTCGTATACACACATACTCACTCACACACCTTCACACAGCTCACACACGCACCCATGCTCTCACACACATGCACACCCTTCTCCCTCTCCTCTGCGTCCTCACTCCCACACTCCCACGCAGTCCAGCCTGCCAGCCACATGGTCCCCTCCTGATCCCTCTCACGCCCCAGGCCTGCCTCTTCCACAGGCTTTGCACACGGATGGTGTCTCACGGAACACCCTTGATCTGGGATCTGCAGGGCTCGCCCTCTCTCCCAGGGTTTGCTCAAACACCCTTTGCTCCACAGGGCCCCCACTGACCGCCTCGCTCAGGACATCAGCGCCTGCCCTGGCCTCCCTGATCTTCCTTGTCCCGCTTCTTCTCTTTTTCTTTCAACTGCGGTTATTTTTATTTTCTTTGCTCACCGCCTTCTTTCGTGCTGAGCCCTTTATTTATGTGGCGGTCTGTTGTTTATCGCCTGTGTCACCCCAGAACGTAAACTCCAGGCCAGCAGGATGGTTTAGTCCCCTCACTCCCTGATGTATCACCCAGAAAGGTGCCAGATGCAGAATAGGTGCTCAATAAATATTTGTTGAACAAAAAAGTGAAATAAAGAAGGGTAGAGTCCTCTTTCACAACCTAGTGCCTTTATGGAGATCACAAAATAAATGAAATCTGCAGACATCAAAGCCTCATGCCCGTGGGTAGCATTTTGAAATATGAAGGTATTCGACCTTGCTAAAATGGTTGTCATTTTTGGGGTCTTATCAGCTACATTTAGAAACCTTCCTGCTTTGGAGAACTCAGCTGATCACTTACCACTGAGAACAGGAAGATTTTTCTTCCTCGCCTGGACCAAGATAATAATTGCAAAGGGAACAGTGAGAACATCTGTATCCTGCCCAAAGATAGGCAAGGTTTTGCCGTGGTGGGTGACAAATGACCCCGAGATGTTTCAGCTTCACACAAAGTCCCTAGGGAACTTAGTGACCTTCAGCAGCCGCCTCTGGGTAATGGCTCCTTCACCTTGGTCCCTGGAATAGGTGTGTGCTGCCCCCTGGTGGGAATGGAGGTTCGCTTCCACTCTGTTCCATTGGCCACAACCAGTCACCAGGCCATGACTCACCCCAAAGGATTGTGGGCCAGGAAGGGGGAAGACCAGAGACACTGATGTACTACATCATAAAGACCAGCCCTGACAAATCTGAGTCCTGTATGGGTCTGGAATTCTTCGTTTAAATCGGGCATGTCCCTTTTTCTAATGAATGCTTGCTTTTGTTCTTCCTGCTTTCTAAAGGCTCTCTGTGCAGTCACAGAGGAAGCCCTTTCCTCCTGATATCGGATGCCAGCATCATGGTACAATTTGCCTTTGACTTTGGATTTTGCTATCTTGTTTTATGCCATGAGGTGCTTAGCATGTTCTTAAGCCTTTTTGCTGTAGACTAAAACATGGAGACAGAAGAAATATTCAAGTATACAAATGTGGCATGAGCTACAGAGGGACTTTGGCAATGCCCAGGCCCCAGGGCCCCCAGCTAATGCTCACCTCTTTGTGTTCCGCTCTTGACCTCTTCCTCCTCCCCACAAAGCACCAACCCTCCTGGCACCTGCAGGGGTGACCTTCTTGCACGTCGGAATTGATTTACCCTGTGTGCACCTCAGCACCCAGAACACAAGTGCCTTACCCCACCCTCTGACCCACATGTCTGTGCCCCAGCAGGCCAAAGTGCACCTCTGTCTTACAAGTTTCCTCTAACCTCCAGATTGCCCTTTTCTTCCTTTCTTGTTCCTGACAATTTATCTGCTGAAAATCTGGGGACATTTTTTTGCTGATTCTGTCCCTCCTGGTGCTACTGAGCATGTCACTGCAGCCTCTATGTCTGCTACCGTTGGCATCTGGACCCAGAGCTAGACTCCCACTTTATTCCTTTGGCAAGAGCCGGCTTTTTGTCATGCCCACCCACGCTGGTGTTGAACAGTGGTGGTGAGCATGGCTCTCATTATCATGCTGCTGGTTCTAGTGCCAAAGGTCTTGCCACCAAGGATGACCCTGGAGCTGGGTGTGGTGATACACACTTGTAATCACAGTTACTTAGGCTGAGGCAGGAAGAGCACAGTTTCAAGCCCATCATGGACAACTTAGTAAGACCATGTCTCAAAATTTTAAAGTAATAAATAAAACCAGGGATGTAGCTCAGTGTGAAGGCCCTGGGTTCAATCCTCACTACCAAAAAAAGAAAAAAGATGCCAGATTTTAAGATAGGATGGATATGTTTTATCACGTATCCATAGCGAATAAGGCAGCAGCATCCATCTGTTAATATTTCTTTGAGTATTTTTTAAATTAGAATGGATGTTGAAAATTTTCAAATGCCTTTTAGCATAAAATGAAGGTGAGTTTTAATTTCCCTGTGAATTAAAGTATTAGAACTCTTGAATTGTTCTTCTATTCCTCACATAATATCCAGCTGAGCCATGACACATTTAAATGTTATTAGATTCATTAACTAGTACGATGTCGGTAGAATTTTGACTTACATATTTATGAGTAGGAACAGAGCTTGGATAATTACTGTTATTATTACTAGTATTGTAAAGAGGAGGAGGGAAATATCATTTCTGCCAGCACTGTGAGAGATTGGGTGTCACTGTCAGTATCATGCTCTTCTCAAAAATAAATTTATGAAGTTTCCTTCTTTTTCTTCTCACACTCTGGCTGCAGGAGATACCCCTAATAATGGCTCTACAAGGATTCCAGAGAATGATCTTTCTTAATTCTTTCTGCTAAAAGCATTGCTGTGGGGAGCCACCACTTTAGAACAGTTGGGTTGGGTATGAAATCAGAGCTCACCCTTTTTTTCTGTAAGAATATTGCAAGGATTTCTGGTTTTGCTTAGATAGTACTGTAAAGATACCTGGGATATCTAATATCTGCTGGACTTTTTTCTCTATTTCCTCTCTCTGTCCTCTCCATCTCTCTGTCTCTCTCTCTCTCTCTCTCTCTCTCTGTGTCTCTGTCTGTCTAGCTCTCTCTCTCTCTTTTTCTCCTGACCTATGGGCTTTCCTCTTCATCTTTGATAACTCCCACTCACACCTGTGCCTTCATCATTACATCAGGTCAAATCTTCTCTTATTTCAAGTAAGTTTTCTTGAGTTGGATCTTCAAACATTTCTTCTATTCTGGCTGTTTTTCTTCTTTGAAGACAGTGCTGCATAGGTATAGCATCTTCTTATATAGCTTCTAGATTTTTCCTCCTGTTCCATTTAAAAGCTGTGTTCCTTTGAGGTTTTTCTCTTTTTCCCTTTCATTTTTCTCCTCTATGCAAACTATAAGCTATAATTTTATCATTTTAATTTTTGGCAGCATCCAACTTCATCTATCTTTTTGAGATGTTTATTTTTCCCTTTTCTTACTTCCTTCTTGAGTTTTTGTTTTGTTGGTCATTTTAAGACAGGATTTCACTATGCAGTTTGGCTGGCCTTGAACTCACTCAGTAAGGCAGGATGCCCTTGACCTTGCAGTGAACCTCCTGCCTCAGCCTCCTGAGTACTGGGATTGCAGGCCCACTCATCTATGCTTAGCTTACTGCTGTCTATAAAGACAGAGAACGAAGCCATGAAGCAAGGGATGCAGTGGCCTCTGCAATCTGGGAAAAGAACAAAAACACAATTTCTCCCTACACCTCCCAAAAGGAATCCTGTCTCACCAACACCTTGATTATAGCCTAGTAAGTGAATCCCATTTCAGACTTCCAACTTCCAGAGCTGTAAGGTAATCACCTTGTGTTTTAAGACATCAAGTTTGTAGAAATCTGTTACTGTGGTGATAGGAAGCTAATACACATTGCAAGGCCTTTGGGACAGAGAAGGAGCTTGGCCGAGGGAAGTGGTGCCTCCACCTTGGGATAAGTTTGTTGTCCGGGTAAACTAGGGTCCCTAGAGTCCTTCAGTGAGCTGCCTGGGTAGCTTGTAGCTCAGCGCTTTTCATCTGACATCCAAAATGACAAGACATAGGGGAAAAATGCAGTCTTAGAACTCAACTCCACCCAGAACAAGTCCAGGAGACACTGACATAGGAGAATTTGGAAGCCACTTACCTGAAGTCTCTGAAATGATTGCATCTGCAGTAAAGAAACAACTCCATCAGGCCATAGAAGAGATCAGATCAGAAATAATCTCTCAGGCAAAAAATGAAATGACAGTAATAATGAAAGAAATGCTCTGCATATCTAGAGAAGAAACAGATAAAAAAAATAGGTGAACATAGGCAACAGATGGAAATATTACATGAGCAATTTAGGAATGAATTAGAATGCATGAAACAGACTCAAAGAGATTTCCAGGAAATCAAAACTTCCACTGAAAGCTTATAAAACCGCTTGAAGGAAGCCAAAGATAGAATTTCAGATCTTGAAGACAGCATGGCAGCTAGCAATCATGAAAGGAAGGATCTCTTAAAATCACCAAGGATCCAGGAAATACCAATCCAACAGCTGCAAGACAAGGCAAAGAGAAATAATGTCCGAGTAACAGGAGTCAATGAAACAGCAGGAGGCAACACAAATGACATAAAAGGAATATCTGCATTAATAACAGCAGAAAATTTCCCAAGCATGGAAACAGAACCTGAGATACAAGTAAATGAGGCATATAGAACTCCAACTAGCCATAACCAAAATAAAACCACACCCAGACATATAATAATCACATTGCAAAAGATCTGATGAGTATGCTTTGTCAGTTCATCAGCTTCAGAGCCACTCTTCTCATTTGTTGTTATTGCCATTGTTTTTTGTTTTGTTTTTGTAGTACTGAGGATCAAGCCCGGGAGTTACAGTCCTCATCCCCTTTTTATGTCTTGCTAAATTGCTCGGGGGGACCTGAAACTTGATTGTGATCTTGATAAACACGAGTTTTTCATTGTGTAGAGGCCTCAGCCCTGTAAGTAGCCGTGGTTACAGGTGTGTGCACCACCTGGCTTCCATGTTTAATGTTAGCCCATTCTGCAGCTATTGTCCTAGTTCTCATTCTTGAACTGAGTGAGTTCAGGCTTTGGCTCCTGCAATCTTCAAGGCTCTCCCAGGGTGAGGAGCAGAGGCCCGGGCAGCATTCCACCCTCAGGGCTTCAGGACAAGGCAAGTCACACTGCTTGTCATTGCAGTTGTGTCCACAGCCTCTGTACACTGGAAACTGGATGCTTCCAGCCATGTGTGGCCACCCAGATGATCTCTTTCCTGCACCTGCAGCTGCCACCCACCCTGTGTCCCTTACCTGGCGGCATTGTCGCTGCTGCTTCCTGAGATATGCAGCACCTGGACTATCACAGCAGGGCCTCTCTGCCTCTCTATATCCTGTCGCCAGCTCTAGTACAGACCGAATGGTTTTTGTCTGCCTTTACCTCTATTTTAGAGTCAATATCCACTTGCCAAAAATGATGTGCAGTTTCTATTCTGCTTTCTGCATTTGGGGAGTATGGGAAAATGTGAACTTCATGAATTTGTTCCAAAGAAAATTACAGTCTGGATTTAGCAATTGCCCAAAGGCTGAGCAAAGAGAGTCTTTGGGTCCTGCAGCGAGAGGCTGCTAAGTCTTCATTATGGAACCAGGGACAGAGACCAGGTCCAGCCACGCTGGCTCCTCCATTGCACCTGGCTCACACCCATGATGGCCCAAGCACTGAATGGAGAAAAGGGGCATTTTTGTTAGGTCTGTTGCTAAGGAAAACATTAAAGGCAAAATATTTTCTGTTTCTTAAGTATAAAAATAACAAAAATATCAACTAGGCAATGTGTTCCCAACCCCTAGATGGAGGCAGCAGTGTTCACAAAGGCAGCTCCATGATGGAAATGTGGAGAAAAAGACCACAAGATCCAAAAGCTCTGTGTGCCTAAAATACATCTCACATCCATCCACAGGACTTCAAAACACTCCTTCCCATGGGCTGGAAAGTAAAGCAGGAAGGATCATCTCCAGGGCACCTGAAGATGCTGGGTGAAAAAACAGGACTAACACCCCTGTTCATAGTATTATTGACAATAGCCAAGGGCAGAAACAAAATAGTGGAATATTATGCAGCCTTAAAAAGAAGGGCCTTCTGTCATCTGCTACAACATAGGTGGAGCCTGAGGACATTGTGCTAGGCAAAATAAGCCAGTCACACAAGACGTATATTGTGGGATTCCACTTATATGAAGGATTTTGAGCAGCTCAATTCCAAGAGACAGAAATGTCAGAGACTGAGGCAGCAGAGTGACTAGGTAGGGGGTACAAAGTTCCAATTTCAAAAGATGGAGAGTTCCAGAGATCAGCTACACAGCTTGAATGTATTTCACACAACACATTTAAAAATGTCTAAAAAAGCAGATTTTGTGTTGTATATTTTACAAAACCTTTTCCTAAAAGTAAATGCCTGGGAGAAATAGCCTTGCCCATAGTATCATGAACTAGCCCCCAATGAAAAGGTCTTTAAGTCATTCTTTTCTCCCCCTTGAGACAGGGTCTTCATATGTTGCCCACACCAGCCTTGAACTTGTGCTTTCCCTCCTCTGCCTCCCAGGCAGCTGGGGGCGGGGGGTGCCTGCATCCAGCTCCCATTTGCTCTTTACACATTTACTAGACAGCTCTGGGGCACCAGTGAGTCTGCCACCAGATTCGCCAGATGCCAATGGCTGGTGCCCAGCTCACCTGCAAGGGGAGGAGAGTTTGCTGCGGAAGGGAGGAATCATGAGAGTAGCAGGCTTGTCTTCACTTTTGATGCAGACACAGCCGGAGGGCTGGCTAGTGTTGGTGGCTGTGCAAAGGAGGAGTTACAGCCACCGGGATCCAAAGACATCAGTCCCAGGACGCCCCAGGGACCCAAATCTACTGTGTTCACACCCTTCTACTGCGCGGCGAGCTTGCGAAAGGCCCAGCACGTCCCAGCGTGCACTGCACCTGTCTCTCTCACGATGCCTCCTACAGCTGGAGATATAGCTCAGTGGAGTAAGCGCTTGCCTGGCAAGCACAGGGTCCTGAGTTCGATCCCTAGTACCACAAAAAAAAAAAAATCCCGTTAAAAAAAGACAAAGAACGATGCCTCCTACATCCTGCAGGTCACCTCCTGGTGACACCTCAGCCCCCCATGATGTCTCCACACCACTTCCTTTTTGTGTTTGGGAAGCTTATGTAGTAAAATCCGTGGCTCCAGCTGCAGATACAGAGTGCAGACTGCGTGGACGCGGGTCCCCGCTGTGCCGTCTGCTGTCACCGTGAGATGGCGCAACGGCTGAGCTGTGTCCCTGCTCTGACCCAGGCCCCGGGGGGTGACTGTGGTAGGCGTCAGGGCGTGGATGACAGAGGCACAATGAGGCCTTAGGGGTGGCCTAGTCCGTCTGACTGGGACCCCTCTGAGAAGAGGAGGTGGGGACACAGACGCGCACAGAGGGCGAAGCTGGGGGGACACAGAGAACATGTGTCCACAAGTCTCGGGGAGATGGCAGGAGAGCCCCGCCCACCGCTCTCAGCTCAGATTCAGAGCCTGCAGAACTCTGAGGGCACAAACGTCTGCGGACTTACCCTGGGTCTGCCTGGGTCTGCGTACTCTGCCTTGGGGCAAACTGGCGCAGGCTGCGTCGGCCAGTGGGGGTGGCTGGCTTTATTCCCAGGAATCCAGTGCCTGCACATCCTTTGTTCTCGTCCTTTGTTTTGACCGTTTTGCTGTTGTTGTTGTGTGTTTTTTGCTTTGGCGATACTGGGGATTGAAACCAGGCCCTTCATACTAACTACATTGCCAGCCTTTTTATATTTTGTTGTTGTTGTTGTGAGTCTGGGTTTTGCTAAATCACCACGTTGCCCAGCCTGGGCTTGATTTAGGATTCTCTTGCCTCAGCCTCTGGTGGTGCTGGGTTCATGGTCATAAGCAACACATCAAGGGACTTTCTTTGACCTTCTACTGCCCAACTCTCAAAAAATAATACATAGGGCTGGGGATATAGCTCAGCGGCACAGCGCCTGCCTGGCAAGTACAAGGACCCGAGTTTGATTTCCCATACAAAACACACACACACACACACACACACAAATATCGCTAACGTGCAGACCAATAGGATTTCATGTCAAGATACCAGCGGAAGCCACCTCTCAGGCAAGTGAGGAACAGATGAAACCGAGCTCTGGCCAGGGTCTCCAGAACCTGCCCCCGATCCCAGCTAGCTCTGCTCCCCCAACACGGAGTTCACTGGATGAAGAGGTCACTTGGGGTCAGGAGCCTTTCAGCCAAAATCAACCAATGACAGTGCGGTCCCCATGGTTATCCCACCTCCGAGATGGGCAACTAAGCAGAACTCACCTCCATGAGGAAGACACCCGAGCGCTGACCCTCACGGCCTTTGGGGACCACAGATGCCCCCGAGGTGCAGAAGCCCTTTTGTGTGCTGTTAATAATTTATGATGCCACTCCTGGCAGGGCCGAGGGCCCGTGGGTCTCAGTCGCAGAGCCTGATGACACCGGGAGCACCGGGGGCAGGCTTTCCCAGGGTGTGTGTTCCGAAGGTGCAGAAAAGGGGGAATTTCCAAGTGGGGTGAGACAGCTCCGGATGGGGCTCCGGGTGGGGCACTGGGCTCCGTGGACTGCTGGACAGACCGTGACTTAGTGACAAAGCAATGGAGAACCCCTGTTTTTAAAGAGCTTTATTAATGTCCAGTTTGCTCATCTAAAGCTGGGCACAGTGGTGCGGGTCTGTAATCTCAGGCCTTGCCCAGCCTGGGCAACTTAGCTACTTAGCAAGATCTTGCTGTGATCTCTAAACAAAAGAAAAACATCTAAAAGCCTGGGATGCAGCTCAGTGTAAAGGCCCTGAATTCAAGCCCCAGTACCACAAAAATATAAATAACAAATAAATACATAAACAAACAATAGTTTTAGTGGATTCATCGGTAGTGTGCAACCATTAAAACCATGGACTCTGGAACATTTTTGTCAGCATAAACAGATGTACCCATTAGCAGGCACCCCGTTTTCCACACCCACAATGTCCCTAAACAACCTCAAATCTCCTTCCTGTCCCTAGCGGTTTGCCTGTTTGGGAGTTTTGCCACCTGTGGGTCTCAGTGTCTGGTTTCTGAAGCGGAACACAGGCAGCCCTGGTCCCCTGAGCCAGGGTGGCAGGACATAAAGAAGTGGGGGGGGGCCCACAACCCTGACTCTTGCGTTGTCAGCCTGGCCAGGCAGCTGCTCTGTGCTCTCCGGGAGCAGGGCACTGGGAGGAGGAGAGGGGTCAGGAGGGGCTGGGAGCTCGCGGAGGGATTCCAAACTGCCTCCACCCCCCCTTTTCTCTATACAAAAAAATTCCAAGTCATTTTCTTAAATTGAGAGCAGGAGACAGCTTGGAGGGTGGGTGACAGGTGTGAAGCCATCAGAGTTTGCAAAGGGTCGCTGAGGCTGACGGGAGGAGCTGCAAATGGAAGATCCAAGCTGGTGTATGGCAAGCACACTCCGGTCCCAGCTCGAAAAGGCTGTTTCTACCCCATATCACAGGCATGGCGCACCTGTGATCCAGACTCCAGGAGGTTGAAGCAGGAGGATCTCAAGTTTGAGCCCAGGAGGGACAACTTAGCAACTAGTGAGAACCTGTCTCAAAATTTAAAAAGGCTGGTGATACTGTCCAATGGGAAGCCCTGGGTTCAACCCCCAGTGCTAGGGACAAATAAACAAAACTCCTTCAGGCTTCCCCGCCACGTGGTAGACTCTGCCCCCCAACACACACAGCAGTTTCTCCTGCTAGGACCCTTGAGGGTTGGTCAATGCCCTCTTCATGTTTTTCTAGCAATTGTTTGGCATTAACGAATTACCACCTTTCTGTTTTGTTGAGAATCCACATACCTAACTTTAATTAATAGGGTGAAATTTTTCCCACAGCCTTAACAACAAATGTGCACTTTGGGGAAGGTTCACGTTAGCTCCGGTGGTATGGGAGGGCCTGTTCTGAAATTTATTTCTGTAGAAGCAAAATTCACGTACTATAAAATCAACACCCGCACAATGTAAAGTCAACCTCTCAACTGAGTGACACTGAATACCTGCTAGTTGTGCGGCCACCTCCTCTACCTCCTGCCCCAGCCTCCCCAGCACCCCAGAGGGAAACAGCTTTGGGAAGAAGCCTTTCTCCACTGCCCTCCTGCCCCATCCCCTCTGCATACCCAGACCTCCTGCCTGTGTTTGGGACACAGCCCGTAAGTGGGGTCGTGTGACATCTCACCTGCACGTCTGTCTCTTCACTTAGTACTGTAAGTTTAAGACTCACCCGCGCTATAGTGCAGATGGGTATTTCATTCTTTGTGTGGCTGAACTGTGCTCCATTGTGTGACTGGGCTGTGTTTTGTTATTGTTTGTCTGTTGATAGGCACTTGCCTATTTGGGGTTTTAGTTTTCAGTTTGTTTTTTTTTTACTAGAAATTGAACCTAAGGCTTTTGCCCTGAGCTACGAGGTGTGATTTTATGTAATGATCATTTAAATTTTAAAAAATCTTATCACTGTAAAGGATACATTGTCGTTAATCCCCACAAATCCTCCCAACCCTTCAAACACAGGTACCTCACCATTCCTGACACTCTCTGAAGCAGCTCTGGAGTCCTCTTTCATGAGTGTCTTTAGAGGCACCGTCCTGGCTGCCTTGATGCCCTGAACTGATTCAAAATGTTTCCCTTCTGTGAGCATTTTGACCTTGGGGAAGAGCTTGTGAATAAGATGTATGAAGAAAATGTCATGTTTTTGTGAACCCAACTTTCCACTGGGTGGGTGGCACTCTCCAGCAGCATTCACTGGATATTTGATCATGCCAATTAAGACACTCCTGAGAGAGGACTTTCAGAACTGTTTCAGAAAGTGACTGGAAAGATCGGATAAGTGTGTTGGAAGGGAAGGGGAGTATTTTGAGAGGAATTCATTGGCAATATGTCTTTTAATGTGGGAACTTCTAAATATTCATTCTAAACATTTATCATCTATTTTAGTCATACTTCATATATCCCCATCCCCCTTTTTATTTCTGATTTTCAGGCAGGGTCTCACTAAACCACTAAGTTACCCACTCTGAGCTCACACTTGGAATCCTCCTGCCTCAGCCTCCCAGAATCCTAGGATCACAGCCATGCACCACCATGCCTGGTTGGGCACTGGGTTTCTTTCCACATCTTGGCCATTGGGAGTGGCGTTGCCATGGGCAGGAGGGCAGTGGTGCTTCTGAAACAGGCCTTTCCCACACCTGCACACCTCTTTCCCGGAGCACAGCTCCCTCCTTCCTAAACATCATCCAGGGCTGTAAATCTCAGGGGGTTCACAGCCCCTTTCACCCCAACCTTGCCCCTCTGTCCCAACACCAAATTCCCCACAGAAGAGGAGACGGCCCAGAAGCAGCCCTGCTGCCCTCAGGGGAGTGTCCAGACCTCTCCACGTGTTCCCCAGGGGCCCATGCAGCTGTGCAAACATCCTACCTGTGCACAGGGCCAGTGACTTAGAACACGCTGTCCCTACACTTTTGTTGTTATTTACCCGGCTCTAGCTGCTCCTGCCCCTCAGCGTGCACCGTTGAGCCTACTTGTTTCCTGCTGCTGCAGAGCAGCCCCCAGCTCTTCCCCACCCCATCACCTAGGGTGGCTCCATCGTCCACAGCACAAGAAAGCCTGTGAAGGGCACCAGTGAAATGCGTCCCCCTGTCAGGGCGCTGCTGTTTGCCCTGGGCGACCCGAGAAGGGGCCTCTGTTCCTGCATCTGAGCATTTTTACTTTTAGAGGAAACTCTGCAATTGCTTTCCCCAGCAACCCAGGCAGCACCGCTTGCCCTGGTATACACCCATGGGGAAACTGCATTGAGTCCTTATCCAGTTGCACATCCTTGATTCCCAGGACATAATTGTTTCAAGACTGGACAAAAGCTGTGGTTCTCCGTGAGGGCAGCTTTCCCCTTGGGCGATTTGGCAACAGCATGGACAGTTATTCCTGATTGTCGCATGGGGGGCAGTACTGCTGGGTGGAGGCCACACTGTCCCTGTCCTGCAGCCCCCCCCCCCCCAGTAAGGAGCCTGGAGCACCAAGCCCAAGAAGAGAAGCCCTGGCCCAAAACCAAAGCTGCACTTGATACGCACTACCACCGTACCTGAGCCATGAGAGAAAGCAAGGAGACTGCCCTGAAGTGTTCTGTGTGGTTAGGAGATGTTTCTTGGTGCCACCTAGTCGCTCTGGTCTGCAGCACTGTGGAAGGCACAGAGCAGGAGGCGATGTCCTGTCAACATGATCGGCCACGTGTAGTTTTGAACTCCAGCCTCAAGTGACAGTGAGTTCCTGAACTCGCCACCATAGCTGACTCCAAACGCCCTCCTAGCCAAGTGCGGTGGTGCACATCTGCAATCCCAGCACTCTGGGAGGCAGGAAGATTGCAAGCTCGAGTCCAGCCTGACTACTCAGCAAGATCCTGTCTCAAAATAAACAATAAAAAAGGCTGGGGATGTAGCTCAGTGTGAAGGCCCTGGGTTCACTCCCTAGTACTGCAGGGGAAAAAAGCAGCCCCTCCCCCCAATTCTCCCCACAAGGAGCGCGTTTCCCATCTGGATCACTCAACGCCACCTCTCGATTTTTCACCTCGCCTCTATTCCTCAGGCAGGTGCTCTAAAATGCTGATTCAGTTATTCAATATATTCTGCTATGTAATGAAAATCTGTTCCCCTCAAATTTCCCCAAATCACTTTAAGAGTGAGAATTAACTGTTCCGGAAATAAATATGTATGCATATTACTCCCGACCTCTGCCCCTGTACAAATTATGGGAAGGAAGCACTGCACCAACTCTACAAAAACATAAACCTTAAAAAACGAATTTCATTGCATTCAGAACTCCCTGGGATTAACGTCAGTGAGCAGGAACCTGGAAAAGGCCTGCCTTTCTTGGTTTCCTTTAATAGAATTCCACAAGTAATCAAAAGAACAAACATTAATAAAGGGACAATAATGAGCCAAAATATTTGCTCTCCCATAGGCTTTGTTAATAATTCCCATCCATATGCCAAAACCCATTTTTCAGTGATGAACTAATAAAGTGAGATTGTCCACAAGAATGTAATGTGGTTTAAGATTTCTGCTCTTGTTTTGCACACAAATGAAGAGTTAGGACAGGAAGCGGCTGTGGGGACAGGAATGTGTTTTACCCAGATGTTACTGTACCACCTGTCCTACAGCTGGGAAGTACAGTGCAGCCTGCTGTCAGCCTGGGAAGTACAGTGCAGGCTGCTGTCACCCTAGGCCTGACTCTCCATCCTGCCCTGAGAACATCAGTGCTTCTGCTTTTGGAAATGGGAGCCCAGGTGCAGTGGAGCTGGGGCATGCACTGGCCTCCTGGATTAGTCTGTTTTCTGTTGCTGTAACAAAATACCTGAGACTGGCTATTTTACATAGCAAAAAGGTTCATTTAGCTCATAGTATTGAGGGCTAAAATTCCAAGACTTTACAGCCCCATGCATGCAGCTTCTGATTAGAGACCCTGGGCTGTATCATGACATGATAGAGAAGCAGGAAGGGAAATGGTAGCATACAGAAGGGATCAAGTGTGTGAGATGGGCTCACTTTATAACAATCCAGTCTCCCACAGGCACTGAATTAATCCCTTCCAAGGGTAGTATCCTCGATGACATAATCACCCACTGGTAGACTCTACCTTTTAAAGGTCCTACTTCCTCCCAACACTGGGAGACAGCTCAGCCACACAGAGGCAGGATCAGCTAACCCCCAGCCAGCAGCAGACAGGTGCACCCAAGTGGATACCTGCTGTTATATACCAGTGGGTTTAGGGTACCTTGTTATGCAGCATGATCATGGCACTGGCTGACTAATACACACCCAGGGTATTCTCAAACCAGGAGTGCAAAGGTTAGAAAGTTTAATTTTAAAAGCTTCCAGTGCTCAAGTAGCTCATGGTGGAGCAAGGGAGCAAATCTGCAGACAGAAGAACACTGAGACAGGTGCTGTCACAGAGATATGGGCCAGGCCTGTAGAGACCAAGGCAGGGTGGGGTGATCTGCTCATTCTAGGACCAAGGGTCCTTCCCAGTGGGAGTGACTTGAGGTAAGAGTGAACAGACTTGCCTGGCAGCAAGGGAGGGAAAGAGATTTTCAAGCCAAGCAGAAAAATGTGAGCACCATCCAGGGGTCTCCTGGCTGTTTGGTCACTGGCTGGACTATGAGGGTTATGGTCCAAGGGGACAGAAGTGTGGGGTGTGTGCTGCAGACCAGCAGCCACTCCGAGCTTCCCACAGAAGAATTCAGTGCAAATCCTGACTGTGAAGAGGTGGAAGGAAAACTTCAACAATCAGGACAACAGCAAAGGAAATCACAACCTCAGTGTGAGGGCAGCCAGAGGAGCCCATTTCTAGATGGTGCCTGAGAGAGACAGATCAAGGGTGCTAGAAGCAGGTTGCATCATCCAAACTGACAACACCCGAGCATCGACAAAGCGCTGGGAAGAAAAGTGGCAGTGGCAGTGGCAGCAGCCAGAATGCATGTGATTGGCCTGAGGTCTCCCAGATTAGAAAAATGAATACCGTCTGCTGTGTGAGCTGCCCGTGTCTGTGCCCTGGGCAGTAGCCACGGGGTCTGCAGGAGAGCTACGGGGTCTGCTGCCTGTGTGGCTTGCAGCTCATGGGGTGCAGGTGTCACTGCCAGGGAAGGACCCGGGGCTGTACACTCCTGTCCCCTTAGAGCCTCCAACAATAGGGGGTGGTGGGCAGGGAGGCTCCTGGCCCCCGGATGCTGACAGATGGGACTTGAGAAGTAACAACACTGGATCTTCCCACTGTGCTGGCAGACCGAGGGGTCAGCTGCTCGTTGGAAATTGGTGTGTTGGAAATTTTCCCTTCAATCCCAAGGTACAGGATGCCCTCCCGCCTAGGATTTCAAAACTAACCAGATTTGGGCCAGCACCCAAAAGCTTCTTATGCTCAAAGGATGGGGCTGGGCCAGGCTTTCTGAAGCCAGGGAGGAGGTACACAGGAGGCTGGCCCAAGAGACACTGTGTGCTCAGGCTGTGGGGTACCACTCCACTGGTCCTGAACAGAAAACAGAGCCCATGTGCTGCGGTTTGGATCTGGGGGTCCCCCAGAGGCTCATGTGTCCACAGCCCCTGATGCCAATGGTGGGTGGAAACATTGGGAGGCGGGGCCTAATGGGAGGAAGTGAGGTCACCAGGGTGTGCCCTTGAGAGGACATCTGGACCAAAGCCCCTCCACTCTCTCTCCATGCTTCCTGGACACCATGAGGGGAGCAGCTCTGCTCCATCTCATGGTGCCACCGAGACACTCTACCCCCACAGCCCAGAAGCAGTAGAGCCAGCTGACTATAGACCGGAACACCAGGCCCAAGTTGACCTTTCCTCTTTAAACTGATTGTCTCTGGTACTTTGTCAAAGTCACAGAATTTAAACAGGTGGCCAGAACTTCCTCCAAATTGGTAGGATGTAGAGGTTTGTAGGGTTTTGGTTTTTTGAAAACTCATACAAACAAATAAAATCTGAATTGCATTTAGCTCCACATTTACCTGAGGCTTTCCCCCAGGGTTTGCTGATTCATGAGGCCCTTTCACTGGAACGTGTAACCCTGTCTCCATCTGGGAAGGCAGCCACATGGCAATTATTTTTGGTGCATCTATGGGGGTTTGGGCAGGGCAGCAAGCTGAGCCCCCCTGAGGACTATGGGATGAGGGTTGTTTAGTCATTTTGGATCTTACAAAAATGAAAGGACATGAAGGGTGACATGAGCTGGAGATGACAAATAGCTAGAGATGACAGAAAAGTCACTCAGCAGTTTCCCTGGGAAAGTTGGGTCATGTGAGGAAATTCAAGGTGCAGGCACCAGTTGCTGCAGTGGCATCTGAAACACTGAAATGACACCCAAGATTTGGAGGCGGATTTATTTATATCAGTGGGCATATATTGGGATCATTCCCAGAATATGAAGCCCCCGATCTCTGGTGGTCGAGGGCTTATGTGGGACAAGCAGGCAGGAAGAACAAAGGCAGAATGGCTTGTCAGTTGGGGATTGGTTTATACAATGTGCATCACAGTGACCAGCTATGCATCATGGTGACCAGCCAATTCTAAGAGACAGGAGCAACCAGATCTGGAACAGGAGCTATTACCTGGGCAACTAACAAATTGAAGTATACTGGCGGGGGCGGGGGAAGAGATTTTCTGCTACACTGTGACCACTGTGGTCTGTGGCACCTGTGCCCATGTTGCTGCAGACCCTGGGGACCCTCGGCCAATGGTGAGTAGGTGCTGGGGTGGGATTGTAAAACCCATGCACCCTGGCTGGGTGGGGGAAAGGAATGAGACCACAAATGCTGTGTGTGTCCACCCCTACGGCAGACGGTCGGAACCCGCTGTTCCCCGTGGGTCCTCCTTCCACCAGCTCTAACCAAAGCTCCTCAGGGAAGGGACTCTGAGACACAGAGCCAGCCTTGGCCCAGGTGGTCAGAAGGACCTGCACATGGGGAAGGGAGTTTTTAAGGTAAAGTACTTTGTTCCAGGGCATTATCATTTTGAAATTATATGAACAAAATTTATTACATAAAAATTTCTTTCATGCACAGAAAAATGTTGAGATTTCCCAATTAACTGTACAGGAACCTTGACTTTTTTCCAAAACTCTTAAAAATAGAAAATAAATATTAAAATGCAAATTTAAATGGGACTCTTCCCTATACCCCAATGATGGACAAACATGGGCTTGATGTCTGAAATTCTTGAATCTTGAATTTCCAGAATGTCAGCAGAGGGGAAAGGGAGACAGAGACAGAGATAAGAGATAGACTGTAAATTTTTTTAAAAGAAACATTTAGAGTCTCAGATTTGGGAAATGTTTTTTATTGTGTTAAAAAAAATAAGAACAAATGTACCATCTTACACCTAAGTACCCACTTCCATGGCATTAAGCCACTCACAGTGCTTTGTGGTCATCATCACTGTCCACCTCCTGAACTACTTCCTTCTTGCTAACTGAATCTGTGTCCATCAAACACTGACTCCCATGATGCCCCCCCACAAGGCCTGAGGACCAGCTTTACACTTTCTGTCCTCAGGCTTTACTTCCTCTCCAAGGATTCCACGGTATCTGTCCTTTGTATTTCACTGAGCATGAGGTCCTCAAGGTCCACACACAGTAGAGCACGTGTCAAGGTTTCCCTTCTTGTTCAAGGCTGACTAATATTCCATCTAATGTACTTGTTGCATTTTCTTTATCCACTGCAAAAAATGCATTAGTGGGCACTTGGGTTCCTTCCATCTTTTAGAGGAACACAAATTCCTGTCCATGTCCCTAATTTTAATTCTTTTGAGTGTCTATGCAGAAGCAGGCTTGCTGAATCCTATGGTAATTCTATTTCTAATGTTTAAAGAAACTATCATATCAGTTTCCTGGGTAGCCACATCATTTTACATCCCCATTAGCAGGTCACAAACAACTGATTATTTTTAAAAACTAAGGTTTGTGCTTTGTTTTTAAGAGAAAAGTTAAATGTGAAGGTGTCAACTTGCCATTTGCTGTAGTGCCCCCCCACCATGCAGCACGGGGACAAACACGGTGACAACCACATTCCCACCAGACAGCAAGGCAGCCGAGGGCTTTCTGTTAGTGACACAGGTTTTTAAACTAGAAGGAAACCTCCAAGCGCCATTTTTGATATGATGACTGTAATTTATGGATCTAGTAAGGAGCTGCTAGAGACAAATTTGAAGAATCCCTATTTCTTTTTATTGTCCTATTTCACTTATATTTAAAATTCAGAGCCCCATAAGTTTCTGTCTTTGAACAATGGTCTGTTCTACATCTGCATTAAGCAATGGCTAAGGAAGACACCATCCAAAACGATGCAATTAAAAACCTCTTTACACTGCATAATGGTCAATTATGCCTCGGTGCCCCGAGTCACACATCACTTGGTCGCACCAGACGTGGGGAGGATGGGTAGCCACAGCCGCCAGATCTCACTCGCCCCTCAGTGGGCTCGCTCCATGTGCCCTGGAGTTCTTCTAAATGGCTCTGATTTAGGGTAATAAAAAACATTTAAATAATAAACACAATATAGATTTTTCTTACTGAAAAAGAAATAGATGCTGTGATCGCTTTCAGTCATTTACACCCCCAGTGTGTATTTTTGAGCCCCTGGGGGTTGGTGGAAATTGCTTGGGAGATGTGGATTTAATTTTAAGCCTTTATCCATAAAAATGATATGGAAACTGCCCTTGGATCGATCCTTGAAACAAAGGCAGTGCTTTCTTCTGCAGAACTGGACGAAAGGAAAGTCTCCAGGAGCTTCTCTGGGGGGTGGCCCTCTGGTAGCGTCTCCAAGTGCAGTAGATGCCCCAAGTCCACGGGTTCTGCATCTGCAGTTCAGCCTATTGCAGAAGGAAATTAACCCTAACCATGAGGGAGGCGTTGCGCCCTGGCTGCCCTGAGGGGCTTCTGGGTTGAGGAGTCCTCTGTGGAAGGTGACGGGGGGGGGGGGGGGGGGGGGGGGGGGGGCATAGAGCTGTCCATGGTGCTGGACAACTGAGGCCACTCCTGAGTTTGACTCTGCAAACTGCTCTTCTAATAAATTCCAGGCAGCATCCAGGGATTCTAAGGTGGTACTGGGATCCCAGCCTGGTGAGTTACATGGATTTCAGACTGAATGGTTCTCAGCTGAGTGCTTCTATCTGACCTCCAGGAGGTCAGTCTGCCACATGACTGGGTGACTGCTTGTAGAGACAGTAGACGACTTCAGACCTTAAGCTTGTAATGCAAAAATAAATATAACTTCATGAATTCAAGTTAGCTTTGACTGAGATCTCTATTTCTTCAGAAAGTAGGAACCTGATCTTAGTCACTTTAAGGGTCTTTGTTCCTGGCTTTGTTTCTGTTTTCTATTGCTACATAAGAAATCAATCAAAACTTAAAGAGTTTTTAAAAATTCAGTTATTATCCAGTCACAGTGTTACAGGGCTGTAATCCCTAAACTCTGAGAGGCTGAGGCAGGAGGACTGCAAGTTCAAACCCAGCCTGGACAATTTCACGACTAAGACCCCGTTTCAAAATAAAAAATAGAAAGAGCTGGTGATGTAGTTCAGGGTGAAGGTTGAGTTCAGACCCTGGTACTGCAAAATGCACACGTGCGTGCACATGTGCACACACACACACACACTCACAATCACACTCACACTCACACACACCATTCTGTTATTACCTCTCACAGGCTTTGTTGGTCGTGAATTTGGGGTTTGCTGGATGCCCTGGCTCCAGGTCTGTCATTGAGATAAACAGTGGCTGGACCTGCAACAGCAGGCAGTTGAGGGGTTGCGGGGCTGCCCCCATGTCTCCCTCACCTCACAGCATCCCAAGGCCCCTCCAGATGAAGTTGTGCTCCTGAAAGTTCAGTGGGCACAGAGAATCAGACACTGGACCTGGAGACCAAAACCTGCAAGATCCAGGATTCCAGCAAGAAAGGAGGAAGCTGCAGCATCACCTGCGAGCTGTGACGTGGCCTGGAGGTCACGGGGTCACCTCTGCTGAAGTCCTAGGTACAAGCAAATCAAAAGCCACCCAGAGTGGCAGAAGGGACAAGGTTCCAGCAGAGTGCACGCAAGTCCCTGTGCCCGCTGTGTTCCCAGCAGGTCCCAGAGCTCACAGGGCCCTGTGCTGGCGGCTCCATCCCACCTCCTCCAAAGGCTCATGTGCTGTCCAGTCGGTGGCCAGGTGGGGCTGCCTGAGACCCCTCTGCCCGGCACCTGTATGGCCTCCTCCTTCCTCTTGCTCACACCCAGGTGAGGAGTGAACCGCCTTCCAGCGTGGGAAGAGTATGTCTCCCCTCTGTCCCCAGATCAGACCTGTCTGCCACAGTCCACCCTTGCCAGCTGCCACGGCCAGCCCTTCGCATTCACCTGGTTGGGGACGCAGGACATAGAACCCTGGCCGGCACCTGAACTTCTGCTCTATTTCTAGGCCACCTCCCATGCCTTTGGGAACATCTACTTCCCAGGGGTTACCGGCCCCTCAGCACTTCCGCCAAATCTCCCCAGCTCATATTTAGACCTCAGCTCTTTTAAACTGGCTCCAGCTCTGATGTGCCCGAAGGTAAGGTACTGATATTAGTAGTTAAGGTTGAATTTTTAAAAGCCTGCAATTGCCTCACTCACTGGCTGCCAAGTGAACCTGGAGCTGATTTGATGTCTGCCATGAGCAAACTATGCCAGTAACAAACCAGACATGTCTATGTCTCTCCACAGTGTCAGAATTTACTGGATTGGGGTTTGCTGGGTGGCCTGGCTGCAGGTATTGAGCTACCTCAATTTCACCAGCCTGATCAGGCCGGGTCTATGTTACTAATGTCTCTAACACCCAAGTCACACATCAGAACTTCCCACTAAGCACTCAGTTGCAGAATGGCCAAGTAGGGGTTACCAGTGGCTGTAGGATTCTGAGAGACAAAGCTGAAAGCCAGGGCAGAGGCATGAAGTCACCAGGAGTGGCCAGATGTGATCACAGACCAGGCAGAGCTTGGCCAAGGACATGTAGGGCCTGTGAGGACCTCACAGCGCACAGCTGGAGCCCGGTGGCAGGTGAGTGGCCCGGCTGTTCGGATCTCCGTCCGGCAGGTAGATAATGTGAGCGGGAGCTGGAGTTCATTGCCCGTCAACCTTCTGACACACGGACCAAGTGATCTGATGAGCTGCCAGCTCAGTGCGGCACTGCCATGCCCCAGTGCTGGGTGTCCCTCCTTCTACAAGACCCAGATGAGGAGGTCGCATCACTGTTGGTCTGGTGCGTTCCATAAGCTCACGGCCTGCTTTTCTCCGCTATACCTTTGAATGTCACAGGTCCATGTGGCCCTGATTTACTGTGATGAGTTCACAGATGGCAATTTTGTTAGCAGGATTATTATATGTGTTAGTTTGCACTTTAGGGTTGTGCTGTGCCACTGGGGGTCATTTCTGTTGGTAAGTTTGGTGCATCCCAGACCTGGTGGCTCCCAGTGGGCACAGACAGGTGACCACCTCATCCTGCCCCAGCTTCTGTGCCCCAAATGGAGCAAGCTGCTGTTCTATGAAATGCAGTCATTCAGGGCAAAGCACACGGCCCTGCACACCAAAGTCATCCAGGTTCCTCTTGGACCAGGGGCTCAGGGTACAAGTGGAGACATTCAGGGACTAATAGAGGAAGGAGAAGGAACCCACTGATCAGTTCTTCACGATAGCACCCAAACCATGGGCACTCTGCTGCCTCCTTAACAACCAGTCACCACCCCTACATGTCAGGCTCAGACAGAGGCCAGGTGACTTCCCAAGGCCCAGCAGCTGTGGTATCTGAGTCCAGCCAGAGGCGGACGTTGGTTGTAGGACCCAAGTCTGAGATTTGTGACTTTCCACTTCATTACTTCGCTCTCTCGAGCAGATAGATGGTTTTTCACATTTAGTTGGGCCTTGTTTTACATGCAAATCCCCAAATTGTAACACAGAATCTAAAATCAGGGCTGTTATCTGAAGGCTGGGGTGTGCAGGTGGCCCGCCATTTGTCATCAATAGCAGCACAGTAAGGGCCCGTGTGCGGCCATGTTGAGTGGCACTAGACTTCTGTCTCTTCCCTTCTGTGCCTTCTTAAGGTCCTGGTTGTTCTCACATTGTTTGTGACGGCTGCAGCAAGCAGGATCGGTGATGCACTGCTCCGAATACAGTAGACGGGCATTAAGCATCCCCTGCACACATCTCAGATGGGTATTTGCTTCCCACTGGATCTCTCTCATTTCAGGGTTCCCCACTCTACATCCTAGCTACTGTTATTTCCGCAGCACCTCTCATCTCCCAAGGGTCTTGGCAAAGTAGTGTATAAATGAACTAAAACTCCAGTGAGGGTTCAAGATGGATAATGACTGAAATCATCAATTTCCTAGAACAAGAGACCTCAGGACAAAAGCAACGTATTCCAGGAGGAGAGCCTTTAACAGAAGAAGAATTAATCGTGTGTGTGACCTGGTTCTCTGCTCTTTCCCAAGTGTCTTTAGTTATACTGCCTCGATGTCCTGAATTTGTTCAAATACTTCCCTTCATGGCCAGTTTGATTTTGAAGGTGCTCAGAAGCCATATGGTGCCAGACCCAGTGAAAAAGGTGGGTGAGGACGCAGCATCATGTTTTTAGGAGCCTGCCTCCTGCTGGATGGGGCAGGGCAGCGGCAGTCACTGGATTTTGGGGGGGGTCAAATGTGGTAACGACACGCATGAAAGGAATTTCAGAGCTGCTTCAGAAAGTGGCAAGAGCGATGGGCTAAGTGTGTTCAAGCACAGACAAGTATTTTGAGAGAGATCCATGGCCATGTGCCTCTTGCTGTAAGAAGTCTTTTTTTTTTTTAATGTAGACATTCACTGTAATTCCTGACTGCACTGGATACAGCACACATTAATATATGCTGCATACAGTGTACCTTTTATGAGCCAAGTTCTAAGGCATTCTCTGAGGGAGGAACAATCCTGACTGCCAGCAGTTCAGGCTCTTGCAGGCCTTGGAGGTTTCAGCTTCTCCTGCAACTTCCTACATCCTCCCTGGTTGCTCTGTGACACATGTTGTGACCCCAGGTGGATCCTCACCACATTTTTCTGACAGTGCCGCTCAATCTTGTTCCAAGACACTCACTTGTCTCTGTCAATAGGCTTCCTCTCTGGCAATCAGTCCAGACCTTTGTAGATCCTGAATTTCCAACAAAAAGTGTCCACTAGCCAGGAGTGGCGGTGCATGCCTATAATTCAGCACTCTAGGAGGCTGAGGCAGGAGGATCACAAGTTCAAGCCATTACTGGTCAACTTGTTGTCATAGGGAGTCCCTGTCTCAAAATAAAAAGGGCTGGGGATGTAGCTCAGTGTGAAGGCCCTGTGTTTAATCCCCAGAACTGAGCAGGGGGAAGAAGAGAAAAAGGAAAGAAGGAAGGAAAGAAGGAAAGAAGGGAGGGAGGAAGGAAGGAATTGGGGGTCCACTGAGGATCTGTTCTGGAACCACAGACTGCCTTTCCTTCCCTACACCCCTCCGTACAGAATCTGCAACCCTGTATCAAGTAACAATCCATGCTCTGGAGAAATGCAGCCCTGGGAATAAGATCCCTAGAGTTGCCACATGAGAATCTCAGCAGGGAAATTACCTTCCTGCCCAGTTGACTGATTTAATGAGCACCTATTACGCTTCAGGCAAATTCTAAATTTCTGGGGTGCAGTAGGAAAAAACACCAATTACCAGGTTCCTATTCTTGTGCATTCTAATTTTGTTCACTTGTTCAACAAAGGCTTATTGCATTCGTGTGTGTCTGTGTGTGTGTCTGTGTGTGTGTCTGTGTGTGTGTGTGTGTGTGTTATTGGGGACTGAATTCAGTGTCATGCAACTGAGCTCATCATCAGCCATGTTTTTAATTTTTGTTTTGAGACAGGGACACAGAGATGTGTCTATGTCCCCCAGGCTGAGCTTGAAATTGCAGTCCTCTCAGCTCAGTCTCCCAGAATACTGGGATTACAGGCATGTGCCACCACACCTGGCTCCTCAACAAAAGCTTATTAAATACTTACAAAGATTTATTAAGCACTAATAAACAAATGTTTATTGAGCAAAGTTTATCAGGCCCTGAGGGAACAACCAGAAACAAAGCCACACCCCTCCACTCCAACGCGTTCTAGCCACATAGTGCAGAGACAAAATGAAGCAACACAGCAAATGCTCTTTAAGTCAAGTGCTTCCTGCGGGCTCATCTCATTTCACATGTTTCGTTCATTTTACTTTATCTTGGCCATAGAATTGGACTTTGCCTGCAATGCTGCAATAAGGCAGGCTGCTTTCCATGTACTAATTTACCAGTGTGAGCCGGACATTTCTAGTGTGGTGAAATGAAAACAGAGAAGCGGCAAAGAATCCACCAGTGAGCCTGGCAGCTCACATGCGCTCCCCACAGAGGGGGCTGAGGGGATGAGCGGCTGGTGATCCCAGGGCCATCAGATCGCACGGGTGCCCACTGGAACCTGAGACTTCAGGAGGGGACCAGAAAAGCTCCCTGAAGGAGAGCAAAACAGGCAAACCAAGCCACGGCTTAACCAAGACATGAAAATGAAGGTCCGAAGACAATGAAGATCTTTGTTAACATCCAAGGGGCTGTGACTGTCAGGTCAGAATCCTTTCCCAAGGGAAAGCGTGGGTCTGCAGGGTGGAAAAAAGGCTCATACTGTTGCTCCGGAGCTCAGTTTGGTTGGCAGTCTGTCCCCACAGTGCCGCAGCGGGGGAGGAAGGCCAGGGGGAGGGAGGCAGCGCTGGCCTGGAGGCCGCCGGCAGGACTGAGCATGGTAGGAAGGGCCCAGAGCAGCAGGTTCAGCTTAGCTCTGCAGGGAGCACTCAAAACACAGGTCCCTGTTACTGAGCGAACTCGAAACACAGGCAGGTGGAGAAGCGCAGACGCAGGGCCGCCAGGGCCGCATCCTCAGGTGGCAGAAAGTGAGTGGTGGCCTCTACTGAAAAAGTAAAAACTTTCATGAGTCAGCGCATGCTGCAGTTTTGGAAGAGATTTACCAGGAAAATTAACTTTAAAGAGTTAAACTGATTCTTTCTTTCTCTTTTTCTTTGTTTTGTACTGGGGATTGAACCCAGGACCTTCACGCTGCGCTACGGCCCCAGGCCTTTTTGTATGTTTTATTTTGAGACAGGGTTTCATTAAGTCACTAAATTGCCCATGCTGGGCTCTCAACTTGCAATCCTCCTGCTTCAGCCTCCCAAGGTGCTGGGATTATAGGTGTGTGAAGTCACAGCCTGAAAAGTTCCACATGATATACACAACAGCATGGTTCCCAGGAGCCCCAGGGAAAAGTCATTCAGGTACCATGAAGAGGTGACAGACTGAACATGGTCCCTGAAGACAAGGACAGTAATTCAGCCTAGAAAAGGTGAAAACTCTGTGTCACAGCATGAGTGGGCCTTGAGGATATCCGGCTGAGTGAAAGAAGCCACTCACCACAAGACAAATACTGTAGCATTTCACACCTAGGGGGTCCTCAAGTAGTCAAATCCCTAAAGACAGAATAAAAGCTATGGCTGGGCAGATATTGTTTGGTTTGGTTTGGTTTGGTTTGGCTTGAGTTGTTCGCAGTACTGGCTATTAAACCCAGGGCCTTCATATTGAGCTGCATCTCCAGCCCCCTGTAGGGTCCCCCTAAGTTGCCCGGGCTGGCTTCAAACTTTGGCTCCTCCCGCCTAATCGCCCGAAGTGCTGAGACTGAAGGCATGCACCCCCACCCCCAGCTATGGGGCTGTTGTTTACATTGTTTAAGTTCAGAGTTTCAGTTGGGGGAAATGAAAAAGCTCTGGAGGTAGATGGTGCTGTTGGCTGTGAGTGTGCTTAATGCCCTTGATCCAGGCACTTAAAAACCGTTAAAGCAGTAGATTTTATAGTATGTAAAGTTTATCACAATAAAAAGAAATGTTCACAGAAGTTTGTCTTCGAGGAGTACAATTTGGGGATAGAGAAGGTTAATTTTCATTGTAAACTTTGAGATACAATTTGATTTTTTAAACCATGTGCATGTAACATGTTGATAAATATTTTAAAATTCAAGGTCAGACACAGTAATACCTTTTAGTGGGAAGCAAAGGAAATCTACAGAAGGGTGCCATCACTCATCCCCACCGCAGCTCCTTCACCCTGGCGGTGCAGCACATGACGGCTGCGGCTTCCGGAACAGCCCAAGAGGAGAAGCAGCTCTGAGAGTGGACCCCACTGCTTAGCAAAAGAGCAGGCTTGTAGTTTGCATTTTTCAAGGTGTCCTCAGAGATTTCACATCACCTTTGTATGAAAGTCTGCAGGTGTTTTTTCCCTTCATTTTAAAAATAAAGCAGATTATAATTACAAAAACCCAGAGTCATAGAGTTCTTGGTACCCAGGAATCTAAACCGCGCTCGGTATGTCACCAAAGAGTAAATCTACCAAATGCTCATGGTTAACACAAACACAGCTGGACTCCAAATTGACAGCAAAGTTATTGTATGCTCTGTCTGCCTACCTACCGTCTATTTATCTGTCTTTCAGTCTGTCTTCTATCATGTGTCACTCTACCATCTACCTACCCATCCATCAGGCAGCTAACATTTGTGTGCCACCTTTACATCTATGGGTCCGTTCATCATCGATCCATCTGTCCGTCTATCCTTTATCTCTCATCTACGCACCAACCACCTATGTATCAATCTCTCATCATCTATCTGTCCACAGACCCCCAAATCAATCACCTACCTGTCAGCTACCATTTATCGATCCATCATCTACCTAGCTATCATCTAACTGCCCAGAATCTATCACCACCAGAGGGACCCAGCTTCTCAAGGGGCCTGAGACGGGATCAGTCGGCCCCTGCTGGTCCGGAGTAGCTCCGGGAACAGTGTCCTCGTTCCTAACAATACAGTGTTACACATAGTGCCAGCCTAGAGGGGCCCCACTCTGCGTCCTTTGTGTGGCTCGTGAGCAGGGAATGGGGTCCTCCCTCTCACACATGGCTAACCCAAAAGCCGGCCAGTGGGCACCTGACCCTTGCTCCCTGGCCTTCTCCAACACAGACTGACACTTCTCTTCCCAGGAGAGCACGTCTGAGACCTGCTGATAAAACAAGGCACACTGGGCCTGATGTAAAAGCAGATGCCTGCACTCTGGGAGGCTGAGGTAGGAGGATCACAAGTTCAAGAGCAACCCAGGCAATTTAGTGATTTATGTCACTTATATAGTGCAAAGGCCCCGGGTTTGATCCCCTATACTGGAAAAAAAAAAAATACAAGCTGGCAGATGACCCAGAGTGAATCTAGCCAGATAGGCTGAGCTCTGCTTGGGGGGGGGGGCGCTGGCTGTCCCTGGGGATGACCAGATGGACATGGCCTGTGCTTTGCCCTAAAGCAGGCACAAAGCCACCAGACCCCTAGCAAGTTGGATCTGTGGGAAACACAGGGTCCCCCCCCCAAGTGCAGGAAGCTTATGTGGGAAACACGCAGCTGTGGAGTCTGTTAGAACAAATTGGCCCCCAGCTAAGCAAGTGTAGACGCTTAGTGCATAGACTAGATCAACAGTTAGCTGTGGGGCCTATTTGTGGTTTGGCAGTGCCTTTATTATTCTGCAACAAACTTTTCTACAGTACTGGGGATTGAACCCAAGGCCTTCACACTCAACTACATCCCCATCCCTTTTAGGTTTTTCCTTTTTTTTTTTTTTTTTTGAGACAGGATCTTGCTAAGTCACAAAGTTGCCCGGGCTGGTCTTCAATTTGTGATCCTGCCTCCCAAAGCACTGGGATGACAGCCATATGCCACCCTGCCCAGCCGTAACAAACTGATAAAGTAGTAATTAACAAAAAAGGAAAAGCAAGTGTGTGTGTTTAATAAAAATTAAACACTGAATTTCCATTTCTCAAGAAAGTTGAGGACAATTGTGTAATTGACCCAAAATGTTGGACAACATCTACCATCTGCCTTGGGGCTGGGATAAGAGTACTTTCAGGCAAGTGCTTAGGCCACTGAGCTATATCCCTGGCAAACATAGAAATCTTTTTTTTGTTGTTGTTGTTGTTGTTGTTGGTACTGGGAATCGAACTTACAACCTTGTGCTTGCCACGCAGGTGCTGTGCCGCTGAGTTATATCACCAGCAAGAGTGCTTTCAAAACAAAAGCCAGGAGAAAGAAAACCTGCAGAAACTTCAGTATCTCCTCCCAGCACTGATGAGCATTTTAGCAAGATGGCGTCCACAAGACGGCTTATCTCTTGCCACTGCAGAGGGACCTCACACACCCACTTAGATCTGAGGGTGCTGCTAATTCACCTGGTGCACTTCACTCCAAGCTTTGCACATATGTAAAAGACAAAACCAGGTTTTCATTTCTATGTATTGCCCTCATTAGCCAAAAAATTTCACAGAGTCAAATGGTGCCGGTTTTATATTAGCACAAAGGTAAACTGAAGCATAATTTGAAAAAATTTTAAAGAGTTCCTTTGTGCAAACAGTGATTCATGGATCAGGAGCTGCAAAGCGGAGGTGAACTGCAAGAGGGAGCCATCTGTAGGAAGGACACAGGATCAGCAAAAAAAAAGTTTGATTGGTTATGTCTACAGTCTCCTTATGACTCTCCCCCATGGGAAAAACCCAAGTTGTTATCATTAAAACTTTTGCTACTTCTGATTGGCAAAGCTGATGTTCTGTTTTGCTTTAAAACTTAAAAGATATTTACAAGAAAAAACGTTGTATTTGTTTGTTTGTTTGTGTACATTTTTTTGGCAATCAAGCAATGTTTAGGTCACTGTTGAGACCCACCTGGCTTTGTCCACTCAGGATTCTTCAGACTTTGTCTCCATTTTCACCTGTTTTACCAGTATCAAGGCCACAAGATGTTCCAAACAGAAAGGCAGATGATTCCGATTGTACTTTGATTTTTTTAAAATCCAATTTCTATTATCAAAGTAAAGCCCTTGAAAATTCATCCTGTTGAAGGTGAGTCATCTGAAATTACCATGTATGCCACTGAAAATTCAGTTTAAAATTTTTAACATTGAGGATAAGATCATTTTTCCTGGCTCGAGTAACACCTCGCAGATTTTGAAGGAGGGTAATGTCAAGGCAAAAGCATCCCTCTTACTCGATTATAAAAATCTATAGAACAAAACCTACACTTGAAGCTAGTTAGGCTCAATGTATTTTGATTCCAGATATGCAGAAATATTCCATCAATAAAAGAAAGCTGCGCTCCCCACAATTTGTAGATACTTTACTTACACAAAGGGAGACTGAACCACAAAAACTACCTAAATGATGTTGACGGCAAATTTTTCAAAAATGAATACTTTCTACTTCCTCACATCAATGCGTTTTAGATAGGTTTGAATATTTAAATACTTTTAAGTAAAATACTATTTGAGTATCTGATCACAGTGACTTTTTTTGGTAAATGAGACCTCTAAACTTTGAATGCATTATTTTTTTTAAATCAGTCACAAATTTTTAATTAAAGTAATCATGGAGTACCAAAAGATCTTCAACACTTGAAGATCTTTGCAAAATGCAATTACTGGAAATAAAATCTGCAATCAGGAAGGTATTGAAATTTGTCCCCACAAAAGCAAGCCTGGAAGTAAACAACTTAAATGATGTCAGCTCAAACTGTATGCAGGATTTAATTTTAAACTTCTAAGATTGTGATTGGGAATATCTAGGCTTGCAGAGAAAATCTTTTGATGCAGCTCCTATTTATAATTTGATAAATTGATATTCAGTCCCTACAATTTCCCAGCATCTTTGATTAGCAAAGCACTCAGAAGAATTATAATTAGAAGAAGATTATTTTACAAATTTTCATTCATAAAAACATTTGTCAACAGAAAGTATTCGGAGTAGAAGCAAAAAAAAAAGAATCTCTAAAAATTTGGGCTGAAATAGTCACATATTTTTAACCCAAAAACAATGCAATTGATAATGGCTTCACTTTTCAGAATTACTTGGCACTTGCTAGATACTTCAGCATCTGTAGAAAAAAAGTGTTTTTGCAATTTAAAATATTGTGATTGACTGGGAAGAATAAATGAATGCTGTCAACTTTTTCAAATTCATCAAGCACAGCAGTCACTTTGACAAAGATTACAGGCCATTTTATAAGATATAACAAACAACAATATTTAAAAGCTACATCTTTCAAAAGAATACCAGTGATGTAGTGTTAGAAGTAGACATGGCAAAAAAATTGTTGAAAAGAAACAAGTGAACAGTTACAAGGACAATTATTCTTTTCGTGTTGTTACATAGTGTCAGATAATTGATATAAAGAATTAAAGCTGCCTTTATTTCACTGCACGTAGATGTTTGTTATTTTTTAAATACATGTATTTTTTTAGAGAACTATTTTTAGGTCCTCTAACACAATGAAACAAATTTGTGAGCCGATAAAAACTATTTTTAAAATTATATCTATGTCAGCATCCCTTTTTCAGTGTGAAAACTTTTCTAGTTTAGTGAGAAAAAAATTAAATAACTACCCTACCCTCAACCTTCTTGCTGTAAAAGAGATTTAAGGAGACATAAAAAGATATGAAACAGTCCAGCTTTTAACCTCACTAAATCAGATTTCTGGAGCTCAAAATCCATTTCAAGATTTGTCCTGCTCTTAGTTCATGTGACAAGACCCAAGCTAGACTAATTTCAGCTTTTGCTATACATGCAACAGTTGCTTTTATTTTATAAGTTGTTTTTATTTGACTTTGTATTTATCCTAGTGCATCTGATTCCTGCCTACTACAAGAGCCAAATGAGCAAACATGATGTGGAGAAGTCTTCCAGGGTGCCGAGCAGGCTGTTTGCATCAAGTTTTGATCTGAAAATCAGTCACCCCACCAGGAATCAAATGTACCCTCCCCAACCTGAGGCAGACATGACTTTCTCAAATACAAGATGCAAGGAGATAGAGGTCTAACAAACCATTTATCAAAATATAAGGTGTCTTCTGTAATCGTGTGGCTGTATTTAGAAATAACTCCAATTTGTTGAAAGATGTAAAAAAAAAAATCTAAGCATTGAAAAGAGATATCACCCTCCGAGTCCCCAGAGCTGTGCATACTAATGCATACATAGTGGCGAAGATCTTCCTGCAGCTCTGAGTGGGTCTGATGCTGTCTTAGTTACTTCCTCATTGCTGGGAAAAAATATCTGGCACTCACAGAAGGAGAGGTTTATTTGGGTTTATGTTTTGTAGAGGTTTCCATAGGCAGGAGATAGAGGTCTAACAAACCAGGCAGGCTGGCATGGGAGAGGGGCACTGAACAGGAAAAACAGTCCCTGGCAGGGCAGGCAGAAAACAGCAAATCACGACTCTACCTTCTTTCTGTCCCTTTCTATTCTATCCATGCTACAACCCTGCTGATTGGTGCTACCCATAGCCCAGGTGGGACTTCCCATTACCCATACCTAGAAGGACACTAAACCAATCAGTGGACTAAACCAAGCGTCACCTCCTTAATCCATAGTCACACACCTAGATCCATCCTCCTCTGCAAAGCTCCACCTATGAGTGCACAAGGGTTTGGGGGTCATCTAGATGCAAACCATAACAGATGCCTGTCAGGGGCCCCTGTGTGGAAAGGCGGCAGCATGAGAGTCAACGCCCTTTGTGATCCCTGGGCCAGAGGGCACATCCCAACCCGTACAACTTCCTCCTTTCCTGTTCCTCTCAGAGCAGAGGCTGCCGGAGCCAGCAGAGCGGAGGAAACAAATAAAGAGTCAGTGCTGCTTCTTGCAGTTAAGAGCAGCATGGCTCGCCTCCAGGACCTTTGCCAAGGGCCCCTGGACTGGTCCACAGGGAGCTTGCTGCCTCTGAGGTCCTGGTCTTGGCTTTCCCAAAAGCCAACCCCAAGACAAGTGTTCAAGCTCAGCTTGTTCATCTGAAGGTGCTTGAAGAAGGCAAAGGGAATTCACTGGAAGCAGCAGAAACAGAGGTCACAGGTCACCTTGGGCTGTGGTCTCCATGCCCCTGGATAAATCCTGGAGACCAGAGACCAGGCTCAAAGGGACCAATGGAAGAGCTGGAGTAATCTACCCACTGCTCCCACCAGCCTTTTCAGAAGTCACATACCCTTCCTACACCGTGCACGTGGTCTTGTGGATTAACACCCAACACCAGCCTTTTTATAATGGCATCTCATAGGCAGGGAGCCCATGGAAAGATGATCACCCTCATTAGTAATCATGAAAATGCAAATTAAGGCCGCCCTCTCCAGATTAGCAGTATTTAGAAGGCTGAGGACAGAAGCGCTGGGGAGAACCACAGTGTAGCAACAGGAACGTGCACAGACACCGCCAAGATGCTGACAATAGCTTCAGTGACCTTGGAAAGCAATTTGCCCATCTCTGGTGCTGTTGATGATGCCATCAGTCAGCAGTTCCAAGCCCAGGTGCAGACCCGAGACAAAACCGTACATGTTTCTGAGCACTTGCTGGATAGCATTGGTGGCTGGTAACAGCCAAATGACAGAAAAAGCAATGCAACTATCACTGGAAGACTGGCACCACACTATGGTGCAGCTATGCTGGAGTCCTTCTTGCAGTTCCTGGGGGTGCAGATCCTAAAGATTCCAATCACAAACATGTGACTTTCTGGTTTCAGGGTGGCAATGTTTGTGCATGCTGGGGGTACTCAGATGCTCTGTCCAGCATGGTTGAAGGGAATGGATCATAGGGAATAACGTCAGGGACTGTGTCTGGCTCCCATCCCCTTTCGCTTCAGTTCCCTCACCCTCTCTGCTTCCCATCTGCCATGAGGTGAGCACATTTCTTCCCCCAACCCTTTCTTCCCCTGTGATGGTCTGCTTTGCCCAAGCTGAAAGCAATGGACCTAGTTGCCATGGACAGAACCACCTGAACCAGTGAAACAAAATTAACCTCTCTTCCTCTAAATTTGACTTTCAGGTATTTTGTCATAGCAACAGAAAACTGACTAGCACAGCGCCTTTGTTTACCTGGGAGCATTGGGCCATTCAAGATGATCTAACAATATGATTTAGGGTGGGGCTTTGCGTCCCATGGTATCAGGAGTTAGAGACTAAAATTCCCAAACTGCAGTCACAAACAGTACACCCCTGGAATGCACGAGCACAAAATGTAAAGCTTCAGAGACCTTTCCCTCTGCCCCAAGTCTATGGGGATTGCTAGAACAAAATGGACTATGGCCTGGGGCTACATCAACACCCTGCCTTCTCATTGCTCATAGACTGAGAGTCCAAGGTCAGTGTGCACGCACCATGGGCGGGTGCACGTGAGGTCTTCTCCTGGGTCGCCTTCTTGCTGTGTCTTCATATGATGGTGAGAGACAGGGACAAGGAGACAGAGATGGGAGGTACAGGCAGAGAAAGCAACCTCTGGTGTCTCCTCTTCTAAGGGCACCAACTCTCTCATAAGGGCTCCAACCTCGTGACCTAATCACATCCCAAATGTCCTCCTCCAAATCCACCACACTGGGGATTAGGGCTTCAGCATAAGAGTCTGGGGGACAAGAATATTCAGTCCATAGCAATCACTAGCCCTTGATATCTCCGAAGCCCAAGTGTCTCCACAGGAGCCTGCCAAAATGTCCTAAAACCCAATGAACAGATCCGAGAGGCAGCGTTTACTATAAAGAACCTGGCTTTTGCTTCTTTCAGCTAAACCTGCAATGCTAAAGTGCTGTATAAGGCTAGGCATGAAGGCACACAGCTGTCATCCCAGCACTCTGAGAGGCTGAGACGAATGGATCATAAGTTCAAGCCCGGCTTGGGCAACTTACAGACTTAGTGAAACCTAGACTCAAAATTAGATTTTTTTTAAAGGGCTGGGGATGTAACTCAGTGTGAAAGCCCTGGATTTAGCCCCTAGTACCATAAAGACAAACAAAAAATCTGCCATTTCAGAATTGGCCTAGACACACAGACAGCATCTGTGGTGGTGAAGCTTCATCGTATCAATTTGATCAGCTTTGGGATCTACCCCGGGAACCAGTGGAGCATCCTTCCGGGTGTGTCATGGAGGTGAACCTACTGCACTTTGTCTGGTCCCTGATCCTTTCCTCTGTTTCCTGCTCTGTTTCCCAGCTGCCATAAAATAGGCAGCTTTGCTTCACTGGATTCTACCATGATGTTCTGCACTGGGGCCAGCTGACCATGCACTGGATCCTCTGAAACCTTAAGCCAAATTAAACCTCCGCTCTAAGCTGTAGGTGTTGGTATTGTGCCCTAACAGTGGGCAAGCTGACCCACACAGCACCCTTTGCAGATAAACACTATTTTGCCAATTCTTTTTCTTACTGAACCTGTTTAAATCCATTAATGATATTTTGTTAGGTAACATATTCATATCTGTGCTTCAGACCCAAAATGCTTCAACTTCAAACATTTCAGCAAGCACTTACTCATTAACAGCTCTGATGCTTCATTCTCCTTTTTCCACCTCAGGTTACAAAGTTTGTTTGAGTTAGAAGACAATTATATAGCAGATAGAGTCCATTTCAAGTGAGAGAATCAGACCGCAGAACTCTATCTGTAGTGTAACTCTAGTTTCATAAAAACTGTACACGTGTTTTCATAGAAATACAGAAGAAAAGACTCTGAAGGGGGATAGACTTGTGGGAAGCTTTCTTTGTTAATCTTTGGAGGGGGCTTCTATGACAATGAAATTTTTATTTATTTTTATTAGTATGGCGAGTCTCCCCTAGGTACCAGTTGTGGCCAGACACAGAGAGAAGGTACCACTCCCCTCTGTCACATGTGTCCCCATCAGCACAAAGCTGGAGACTCAAACCTACCCACCATCACCTCCACGTCCCTCTAGCTAGGAGCCAGGGACCAGGCTCACACTGGAAGTTCCATATTGTAAGCAACAGCCTGCACCCTCAGCCGATTACCTTCTGTACACATATACTACATGGCTATCTTACATAGTACACACAGAGTAATTAATATAATTAACATCTTATAAATTATATTACATATGTTAAATTATATTTATATGCATGCATAAAACATGTAGATATGATATTAATTGTATTGTCTGATACATACTCATAGTGGTGTTTATTTTGAAGAGTGGACCCACACAGCTGCAAGGCCTGGTGATGCCAGGTCTGTGGACACCCACAGCTGGACACTCAGGCTGGAGATGCCCTCAGTCTTGAGCCTCCAGGCAGATTTTCTTCTTCAGAGAAGTCTTATTTTGTTCGGAAGGGTTTAAACTGCATGGTGGGGCCCAGCAGGTCACCATGTGGGACTTTTGGGGCTTAAAGTCAATGGATGTATGATGGGTATGACCCAAAAATCTCTTTCACAGACACACTTAGGTTGGTGTTGAATAACTAGGTTAAATAACATATTTAACTAGGTTAATAACTAGGAGTACCAGCCCTCATGTAGACACATGAAACTACCCCAGCACTCAACAAGGGGTTTGCAAGGGTCACACTGACTACACCTGACCTTTTCCCATACGCGCTGATTTAAAATCCACCTCCAGTATGTAGCACACCACACTGTATAGTTACACATAATAACAATGTCCCAGGGATTAGAAGGCAAATATATTTTGGGGGTGCGGTAAGTCAATCAGCAAGTGATTAACATCAAGGATATGAGGCACAGTTTATGATTATTAAAAGCAACATCTAGCTAGGTGTGGTGGCAACTTCCTACAACCCCTGTGAGGATGAGGCAGGAGGGTCACAAGTTTAAACCCAAACTGGGTAATTTATTGACTTAGCAAGACCCTATCTCAAAATTTAAAAATAAATAAATAAAAATGCCTGGTGGTACAGCTCAGTGCAAATGCCCTGGGTTCAACCCCAGGACTGCAAAAAAGGGGGGAACAGCAACATCTATCTACTTATCTACAACTCACATAACGACCTTAATTTACTTCTGAAAACTCTTGCTTTGAGTGAAAAGATGTTAAATGAAAACATATCTCCGCGATCTCATAGAAGAACTTGTAACATGATCCATCCCACCATAAGCTACTGAAACAGTTCTCACAGATAAAATATATATCAATTGATCAAGGAAAACGAGGTTATAAAATAACTCTCTTAAAGTAAATAAACAGAGTTTGTCCGCAAAATATAATGTAATAATGTTTTATTATGTTCACTTTCTTTTATTTCTTTCTGCACTTTGTTCACATTTTTGAGAATCGCGGTTACTCTGAGTGCATTTAAAAATAAAGTGAGAGCACACAATACCGCCTGCAGGGCCAAATAAAGACAAAACACGAGAACTCTGAAAAATAAAATGTGGAAATAACACATCTCCTCCACTTCACCTTCCCCTCCCCCTGCGGGCAGGGGAGGGTGGAGCTAAACATTTGGCATGTGATTGAACTGGATTATGCATATACTTCACTAAACTCTGCATCGGGGAAATTGTACATCCTTGCTTGAAACTGTAATGTGAAAGTATTTCTTCTTTATACCATATTTTATTTAGTGTATTTGAGGTGAAAACTTTATTACAGATGAGTGCACGTGCAAGTGTGTGTGTGTGCACGCGCACGCACACACACACACACACACACACACACACACACACACAGGAGTCATTGTTTAACAAGTGCCATAAGACTGCAAAGTCCTTTGCAGCCAAAAGTCAGAACCTGAACCATCACAAGGTCAGCATGCATGTGCTCGGGAAAACGTGGACTATTTTTGAAAACAAAAAATGCAGGAACCGTGCACATTTATACACTTTACAGGGGAAATTCAAATTTAATTTAATACACACTTTCAGGATCTCAAGGGAAGTCTCCAAGCAGGGGCCTGCAGCCTCAAACCAAACTGCATAACTGCAGACATCCTGGTGGACAGTGTGCCTGTGTCATGTTCTATAGATGGCAGTGAGGGCCCCACCTCTGGGGTCATTGGTGAAGCCTACTCTTTCCTAGCAACTTAGTGTATTCACAGTATCATCCTGTACTGAATGGCATTGGAGCAGACTGTTCCCTTTCTTCCTCCAATGTTGTTCCCAGCTGGCAAAGCATATAGCATCTGAAAATGACAGGTACATATTTTCCAGACTCCCTTGCAGCTAAACAGGCCGTGTCTTGGATCATCAGAGGAAATATCCAAGATTTCCTGAGCAAGAAGGATACACAGAGAGAAAGTCCCCTTCCTTTTCTTGAGCATAGCTGGGTGAACATCAGGTTCCTGGAGCCATGGCAGCTATCTTGTGATCATGAGAAAACTCACCAAAGAACAAAGCTGAAGATAATTAAGTAAAAAAGAGAAAGTACCTAGGTTTATGATGTCTTTATGTTTATCTCTCTTTTTTTTTTTTTTTGCAGTACTGGGGATCGAACTCAGGACCCTGCACTTGCTAGGCAAGTGCTTATTCCACTGAGCTATATCCCCAGCCCCTATGATGTTTTTATGATTTCACTGAAATACCCTATCCTGGCAGACTCCTATCAGTCAGAGAAATATCTGTATTGTTCAATCTCCATCTGTCTTATCAGCAATTCCTTCAGGCCCAGGACCCCATAATAGATGCAGCAGGTCGTATACTTTAAATAATCACTCTAGACTCACCATGTCAATGGATGTGATCTTCACTGACATATTTCCTTGTCATAATCAGTGATTGTGCTACACAATTGCAGAAATAAACATTTTATCTGAGAGCCAAACTTCAATCAGGAATTTGTGCTTTTTTTGCCAGGGATCTGCAGAGCTCTAATTATGAACACATTCCTTTATCTCTGTTAAAACTGCTTAAAAACAAACTACCCTCTAGCACTAGATAGAAGACAGAGAGGTCTGCCCAACCTCTTGTACTTCATGCTGCTCAAGGTGCTGTCGTTATAGAGCCTTGGGAAACATTCCTCTAGGTCTGTGCTGGGCCACTGTTCTGGTGTATGTGTGAAGCATCCTCCAAGGACTCAGGAACGAAGGGCTTATTCCCAAGGCAGCAGTGCTCAGAGGGGGCCCGGAGACACGAGCGGAGCACAAAGGCGCTGACCTCATCAGTGATGCGATAAACATTTGATGACATAACTGAAAGGTGGTGGAAGTAGGAATCTGCAAGTACATAACTTCGGAACAGCACATGGCCCCTCGCCTCTTCTTCTCTGGCTCTCTTACTCTCTCTGCTTCCTGACCTCCCTGAGGTGAGCAGTTCTCCTTCCCCGTGTCCTTCCATCATGACACCCTGCCCCGGAGCCAGCTGGCCATGGACTGGAACCTCTGAAACTATGAATCAGAATAAACCTCTCCTCCTTTTTAAGTTGTTCATCTCTAGTATTTGTCACAGCAACGCAGAGCTGACTAACACAGCCACCCTCACACCCTACCCTGAGGCCACCTTCCACTGGGGGGTAAACAGAGCAGTTAGAGCTGGAACTCTCAGGCTCAAGTCCAGGCTCGGGTGACTCATTCAAGCTGGGTGGATGTAAATAAGTTCCTGAAGTCTTTGTGCCTTTATTTACTTACACAAAAAGTGAGAGCCAAAATACCTAAGCATTCTAAGAAGTAAAATAGTTTTTAAAGATACTTCATAGCTGGGCATGGTGGTGCATGCCTATAATCTCAACATGCTGTGAGGCTGAAGCAGGAAGATCACAAGTTCAAGCCCACTCTCGGGGAGGACACATCTTGCAAGCATGAGATCATATGCCTTGGAAGAAAATTTACTGAGGCAGACAGATAAGGTGGCTTTGGACCTTTATAGTATTAGTGGCCCCAGCCTTGGAACTGCCTGCTCTGGGCTTGTAGTTAGTATTAAAGCTATTGGTATATGGTTTTATTACTATATTAGTTACTTTCCCATCACTGGGACAAAATACCAAACAGCTGCAATTTAAAAGAAGCGAGGTCTATTTGGCTCACAATTTCCGAGGGTGCAGTCCATGGCTGACTGACTCACGGTATGGTGGAAGGGCCTGGAAGAGAAAAGCTGTTCATGCATGGTGGCCAGGAAGAAGGGAATGAAAGGAGGAGCCAGAACAAAAATTCATCCCTCCAGGTCATGTCCCTGGTGACCTGCTTTTTCTGACCAGGGCCTATAGCCTAACGTATGAGACTTTGGTGGAACATTTTATATCTAAACCATAACTGCATCCTTGGCCTCCAAAAGGCTCATGTCCATCTCATTATGCAAAATGCATTTCATCCATGTTTAACAGTCACCAAAGTCCTAACAGTCCTAGCATTGCTGAAAAATCCTAGGCCAAAGTCCCCCCTGAGAATCAAGGGAAACTCCTGTGATTCCCTGAAAAAATAAAAAAGTTAAATGCTTCCGAAGTACCATCGCACAAGGTAAACATTTCCATTCCAAAGGGGAAGAACAGGCACATAGAAAGAAGTGTAACCAAAGCAAGCCCAGAACCCAGCAGGGCAAACATTCAGTCCTGTAACTCTGCGTCCAGCCCTGGGGTCAGGCTGTGGTGAGCTGCAAGCTTCAAGTGCCCCTAGGGCATTGCCAGTTCCAGCCCTCATGGCCTCTCCTCTTCTCTACCCTAAGCCAACAGAAGACTTAGCAGACAAGCAAGAGACATGATGAAAATCTGATTGGTTCCTGCAAATCCTCTAATCAGATTCTAGTTCCTCAGTCCCTTCTGGTCCTAAGTAGAAACAAAGTGGGACCCACTGAGGAGGGGGCTCTGGCTGAGTGATAGACGCAAAGGGCCTGTCACTCGTCCTGTGTCTGTTCCTCCTGGGTCTTCATGATCATTAGCATGGCAGGCTGTACTACATCTCTTTGCTGTAGCCATCTAGGTAGCCAGAAGACCAATGTCCCCATGTATCCAGCTGACAGTGCCTGGGGTACATGTACTTCGCTTCACACGTCTCTTGTGCAGGGCACCACCAAAGCAGATGCTCTCCGATAGCACAGATCCCAGTGGGAAGCATCCCACATCCCCCTGGTAAGTTACTTGATGTATGTGCTCTTTACTGGCTCTTTCCTTCTCTCTTCCCTCCCAGCATCTCCCAGGAACACCTCCCAAGTGAACTTGGACTTGAGTTCTTGTTTTGTCACATCTCTGGAGGACCAAGACATGTTCCTGCTGGGGAAGCGCGGGGCCATTTTCATGAACTTCTCCATTAGCAAGAGCTCACATCTTGAAATTGCTCTTCTCTGACAGATCTTCACTTCCTTCTTTCTTGCGCTGCTCCCCGCAGCACCAGACCTGTAGTGGACCCTGTCATGCCCTTTGCACGCTGTGAGTAGACTGGCAGCCAAGTACAGACTGCCTCCCTCCTGCAGCCCTCTCTGACACCGGCTCAGGCTCTCGGTTCCCTTATGTGTACATTGCAGCCTTTAGTCATGGTGGTTAAATACAGGCATCTACAGAAGTGCTCCACTCAGTGCCTGGCCTGTGACCCGGTGACCTGTGCATGTTACCTCGGCAATGGCAAGGTCATAATGTAGTCTTGTTTCCAAGAAAAATTTGCTTTTTTCTTTTCCTGAGAACAGTTTTCCTAAGAGTGATGCCTAAGCTATAAATAAGCCTTTCATCCAATTACTCCGATGACTCGGGGAATCTGAAGTTGCCCCTCGCCGTGATCCGGTCTTCACCTCTGTGCTGCAGGCACCCCAGGTTGTGCTGGGAGGGGAAACAAAGCCACCAAATTTGCTTCCGCTGGGACCTGGACAAGTCCGCCTCCCACACGGAGCTGCTTGATCTAAATTCAGGATCGAGGGGAGACTGGGCGAAGGCTTAAGGTGTTCCATGCAGTATTTCAGATCAGATTTCCAGCCGGTGAGCAGATATTCGCTATGTTGGTCCGAAAGTTCTCATTTCCATATCAGTGACAGTTCAGTGAAATTTACGAACTAGGAACTTGTTTACTAGAAGGAATAAAAGCAGCTCCAAGCACCCTACACCCCAGGAAGGACTCTCGAAATGCCACTGATGACAAACGGTTTTCTCTAGGGAGTAACCTGCAGTTTCCACTCTTACATACGCCTTCTCCGGCTACACCTTTTCCTCCCTCTCCTGCACTTTCTGCTGGGTAGTTTTGCATCAATTCTTCCATATAATGCTTTACTAGGAAACATCTAGAATTCATTACTACTTTCAAGACTATGAAAAAAGTTGATATTTTACAGGCTTGACTGCTTCTTGACAACAAAGAAAATATTTCTTGTGTTACAGGAGCCAAATTCAGCTCCGGGAGATTAGACTAAGACCAGAGACACCCACGATGCTTAAAAGACAGGCAGGCTCTGCTCACAGGTGCTTCCTTCCAATTTTAAAGACCTTTTTACCCCCTCCCCTTGGGCTTCCCACTAGCATGGATGATGAGAGCACAGAAATTATTTTCAATATTCCTTCTCACCAATGAGAGAGAGTCAGCTCTCAAGGGACTAAAGTTTTGCAATATAGAAATAAAAATCAATGGAAACTTTTCACTAGGTAATGAATTTGGGGAAATTACGAGGTGCTTACTTAATGACCATGCAGAAAACGTATATTCTTGTCATATAAAAAGGAGATTTGGGGGGTCAAGAGGATAAGTTGGAGGGAACACACAAGTGAACCCATGTTTCTATTTCCTAATTAGACACCATCATATTTTTTTTTTTTGTCTTTTTGAGACAGGGTCTCGTTATGCAGTTCAGGCTGGCCTTGAGCTCGCTTTGTAGCCCAGGCTGGTTGCAAACTCACAACGATCCTCCTGCCTCAGCCTCCCAAGTGCTAGGATTACAGGCGTGCACCACCAGGCCCGGCTGACACCGTCATATTTATAATGAGCCCCTTAGTGCAATTATTTAAGCGCCTGCCAACACACAAATACTGAACGTGTAGCTAGGCATGAGCTCTGGTTCCTCAAACCTTGATCATATTCATAGCTCTTTTATAACATTTGTCCCACCCCATCTGGTATAATAGGTATTTCTGGACACGAGCTGTCTGCCTTAGTAACACTGTGAATCTTTAATGACAGAGATTGTTCTATGCAATGTATCCAACCCACATACTATAACATCCATAATCAGTTCCTGTAAGTTTTCCCTAAGAAAGTGTTTCTGTGTCAAACTGAGAAAAGTTCAGTCTTAGGCAAGAATATTCATCTCATCCCTTATATTCAACAGAGTCCTGAAAGTCCTGGCAAGAGCAAGAAGGCAAGAAAAAGAAATAGAAGGCACCCAGCTGAAAAAGAAGAAGCAAAACCTTCTCTGTTTGCAAATGATGTGAGTTAACATGTAGAAACCCTTTAAAATGCCACAGGAAAAAAATTGTTAGAACTAATAAATGAATTCAGTAAAACTAGAAGATACAAACAGCAGTTAAAATCAACATGTAGAATCAGATTAAATCAGTTGTGTTTCCATGTACTACCAATGGGCTATATACAGAGGAAACTGTGGCCAGGGATATAGCTCAGTGGCACAAGCACCTGCCTGGCAAGTGTGAGGTCCTGAGTTCAATTTCTGGTACCAAGAAATAAAAAAAGAGGAAATTGTGAAAACAATCCATTCATAATACCATCAAAAAAGCATAAATGCTTCGGTATAAACTTAACCAAGGAGACAGAAGGTTTGTATGTCAAAAACTATAAAAAGCCTGCTGGAAGAAATTAAAGAAGATATTAATAAGTGAAAAATATCCCATGTTCATGGATTGGAATGATTCATCTAGTTTACATGTCTACACTACTCAGAGCAATCTACAGATTTAATGAAATCCTATTAATATCTCAAAGGCCTGGTTCACAGAAATAGAACAACTCTAAAAGTCATATAGAACCACAAAATATCCCATATAGCAACAATGAGCAAGGAGAAAAGAGCCAGAGGCATCACCACACTTTCTGATTTCAAAGTATAATACAAAGCTACAGTAATCAAAACAGTAGAGTATAAGCCATATAAATAGGAGCAGATAGTGGAGTAGAATTGAGGGCCCAGCAATAAACCCACACGGTGAACTGATTTTTGACAAATTTGCCAAGAATTCTCAACGGAGAAAATATAGTTTCTTCAGTAAATGGTGCTGGGCAATCTCAATAGCCAAAAATGTGAAATCGGGCTCTTCTCTTACACAGAAAAATTAACTCTAAATGGAATAAATGTTTAAAAGCAAGTTCTGAAACCATAACTCTTATATATAAATATAAAGGGAAAGCTTCTTGACATGGTCTTAGCCATAATTTTCTGGTTATGACAGAAAAAATAAAGCACCAAAAGTACAACTAGGCAAAAGAGAGCAAATCAAACTAACAAGCTTCGGCACAGTGAAGGGTATTTACAGGACGGAAGGCAAAACATCTATCTGAGAAGGGCCCAGCTTCCAGATTACACAGGGAACTTCCACAACTCAATAGCAAGTAAATAAATATGTGAATTGACACATTCATACATACATAATTTAATTCAAAAATGGGCAAAGACACTGAATAGACATCTCTCCAAAGAACACATGCAAATGGCTACAGCCATGTGAAAAAGACGCTTAGGTCACCAATCTCCAGAGAAATGCAAATTGAAACCACAATTCGATACCCTCTCACACCTCTCAGGGTGGTTACTGCTGAGAAACAGAAAACGATCAAGGTTGGTGAGGTGGTGGGGGCTGCTCAGTCTATGCTGGTGTTACACCCCAATAAACCCATGGTTAGCCAGGACTATAAACCAAAAATGCATTTAATACACCAGCCTGCCACATACCCTTGCTTAGTGACACGCCCGCTGCAGGGTATGGCTGTTTGCCCTCGCTGCTGTGGGGCTGCCTGAGAGCCGCTGTTTGCTGCTGCTGCCCACACCAGAGTAGAATAGCATACTGTGGGTCACAAGCCCCCAAATTTTTCAAAATACAGTTTTCAATGAGTACATATTGCTTTTGTACCATTGCCGTTTTTAAAAAGTGAAACCCAGTAAGCCAGGCACCATCTGTTCAGGGTTGATGGTAATGTAAATGGGACAGTGGCCCTGGCAAACAATACAAAGCTTCCTCAAGAAATTAAAACTAGGACAACCCTGTGATGTAGCACTCCCACTTCTGGGTGAATATTCAAAAGAATTGAAAGCAAGATTTTAAAGAAGCATCTGAGCTCCCAAGTTGACCGCAATATCATTCACAATAGCCAAGAAATGGGAACAGCCCAATGTCCATTCCACAGATGAAAGCACAAAGAAATGGTAATATATACATATATGGAATGGAGTATTATTCAGCACTGAAAAAGAAGGAAACATTGCCACTTCCAACAACATGACCTGGGAGACATTATGGTAAGTGAAATAGGTCCGTAATAAAAGACAAATACTGCCTGATTCCCCTTCCAGGGGGCATCTGGAACAGGGAAACCTACAGAAGTAAACAATAAAACAAGGGTCACCAGGGGAAGGGAGAGGAGGAAATGGAGTTGTTCAATGGGTTTAAAGTTATAAGTACACAAAGTGTGTAGCTTGAGATCTGCTGTAAAACACAGTGCCTGCAGTTAGTGATAACATACTGAGTTATATCCCCAGTCCTTTTTTACTTTTTATTTTGAGATATAGAGTTTCTAACTCACTAAATTGCCCACACTGGGCTCAAACTTGCAGTCCTCCTGCCTCAGTCTCCCAGAATGCTGCGATTACAAGTATATACACCACCATGCCCATCCACAAGGAAACCTTTGAATGTGATGGACATGTTTATTACTTGAAAATTTAAAGAAAAGAGAGAATACAGTCTTAACTACTAATACTTTTGAGGTACTTAGTAAGGGGGCAGGCATGCTTCCAGTGCCCAGGTCGGGCTAACTCAGGCGACCAGCACGGAGGGAGACACTGATGAAATCCACCAAGGGAGGGTAAATGTAGTCCAGAGAACCTTACTCACAAGTCAGTTTAGAATTCACAAATCATTTTCAAAATCATTCTCTGAAGTCCTATTTTGTTGGGCAGGGCCTTTGCCTCTCGGGAGAACAATAAAGTCAGCCAGGCTTGGGCACAATTTAAACTCAATCCTGAAGTCTTCTACAGATCAACTTCCCCAGGGACTTTCAGAGGGCTCGGTGTTACGGTTGATACATTGTGTCAACTTGGGGAGTCTAGAGGTTTGGCTAAGTGACTCAGCAGGAAGCCAGAGTGCTTACTTTGTACACATCCTGAGCCTATGCAAGAGGAGGGCATGCGGAGGGTGTGGGTGTAGAGGACCACCCTACCGCTCCTACCACCCCATCATCCCAGGGAGAGTAGGCTGCGTAAAAAAAAGAGAACCGAGGAAGGACCGGCTGCTGCTTATTCGGAGGAGCTCCAGTCTTCGCCTTCAGCTTGGTCGTCTCCTGCTCTGGCGCAGAGGGTTCAGCTTCTGCCTGGGGCTCTTCAGCCTTCTGGTGTAGGCTCTCCGCCTTCGTCATAGATTCTTCAGCGTTCTGTTGCAGACCCATCAGCCTCCTCATACCCTGATAGAGACTTGCATGGACACGGCAGTGAGCTCCAGGCCTGGGGCCGGGCTCTTCAATCTTCACCGTGCAGACACCCTCTGCAAGCTTCGACATCCAACTCTGTGGCTTCCTCATCCAACGCTGTACACCAAACTTGTAATTTCTTGTACATTTGTGTATCTTGTGCTATATGTGTTTCTCTAGTAAACCCTGACTGATGCACTCAACAAATCTCCAGGAAAGAGAATTAAAAACTCCCAGACCTCCACTTTTGTATCTTTTCTGTTACAGTGAATTTCTATTTTTTTTAATGTAAGGACCAAGTGGATCTCTGTCTTTTCCCACCTATTGCTGGGCCATTGACCAGTATAAGCTACTTGGATCATAAAATTGCTTAGGAGCCTAATGTCATTGCAGCAAAGTCTTCATCAAAGCTCAGTTTTTTTCCAGAGTTGTATCAAAGCTGAATTTATACAATGGAATTTTTTTTTAAACACTTGCATCTCCAGGCTTTCTCCAAAGCAGGCTGCAGAGTGGATTATGACCCAATTCTCCAGCAAATGGTCTGGAAAACATCCTAACTGGGGGAAGCAGCTGCCTGATGCTCTCAGCAAAGAGTGCCCTGACCCTGAACTCCCTTCCTTCCTTCCTGCTTCTGACAGCAGCAAGGAATTACACTGGAGCCCAGGGCAAGAGAGTTGAAAAGCCAAAGGGAAGCATGAGTAGTTTGAGCCTTGTCCTGGCAAGGATGTCCGTTGGTGATGGTAAAACTTCTACCTGGGGAGAGACTGGCAGGAGAAGGAGGGTGAAGCCTTGGGCTCAGCACCTCGGCAGCACAAAAAGGCTGTGATAGCACCAAGGGTGGTAGATCTCTCCTGGGTGGTCCGTGGGCTCTTCCCAGGCTTTGATTTCATTTTATCTGCTTTTCAGAAATTGTGATGACAAATGTGCAGAAAGGACTGTTGTATGTCACTCAGAAGAAAACTACTGAACTCCTGACTTGCTGTTTTGTGTGGTTTCTTGTTTTGCGTGGGGTGCTTGGAGGGTTGAGGCCAGGCCCTTGCAGGTGCCAGGCAAGCTCTGCACCACTGGGTTGCACTCACAGCCCCTGACGCGCTTTTTCTTCTAATGGTCTGAGTGCTGTGGGAGACAGTGTTTGCTGGCACACCAGAGCTCAACTAAGGGACCCCTCTGCGGTGGACACCAAGGCCCCACAGACACTGCAGCCCCCTCCCCTGCTTCCCTCCTATAATGCTCCTGAGGTCACCTTGGGAGGGTTATTGGGCACTGGACATTGACACTGCAAGGGATGGGCCGTGAGCTCGGACCAGATGGATCTTTGACTGGCAACATGAGTTTGGAGGTCCGCCCAAGCCCCCAGCCCAACCCCCGCCCCAGTGAGGAGTAGGCACAAGGGCTGTTCTTTTCTGCCACAGACACCTCAAACTAGATGCAGCACTGTGTAAATTCTGACTTTTCTCCAAATCCAGAATGACCACAGATGGTAAATGTTTAGAAGTCATTCGGGACACGGAGGCAACCACAACACACAACTAAAGACACTCATGAAAGAGGACTTCCGGAACTGCTTCAGCAAGTGGCAGCAACGAGGGGATAAGCGTACTGGAAGAGAAGGGGGATATTGGAAGGAGATTAATGGCAATGTACCTTTTACTGCAAAAATTTTTAATTTTAATATGCACTGTAATTTTTATCATGCCTGCATATGTGGTACAGGTCTATTACCATAAAATTATTAATTGGGGTATTGAAATATTTTCATAGCCCTACATTTTCATCTACTTAAGAAGTAAAAGACTTCTATTATGATGGATTTATCCATTACTAGTTGAGGACTTGTTAATTTTTGTTTTATAGATTTCAAAGCTGTGTTATTAGGTGCATACAAATTTATAGTTGACATACTCATTTCATGAACATTTTATTATTCTATGACTCTTGCCTTTTGCCTTGAAGTCTATTTTACCAATATTAGTGTCTCAACACCAGCTTGTTATAATTTTTTAATCCTCTTACTTGGAAGCTTCATCACTGCATTTTTAGGTGAGTATCTTAATAAACTGTGTGCAGCTGGGTTTTGTTTTTTGACATTCTGCCTTTCAACTGGAGAAATCAAGCCCGTCTTATGCATAGGAACACGGATTCATTTGGCTTTATTAATAACATCATCCACTCATTCAACAAATACAGACACAGCACCTGCTAAGAGCCAGACTGACTTAGGCACTGGAGAAGCAAGAAAAAACAGCGCCCCTGTGGCACAGAGCGAGATGCTACCAGGCAAAGGCTAATGATATGTAAATATTTTCACGTCTGGCAAGTGCCACGGAGATGGGGAAGCGGAATAAGAGGGTTAGGAAGGAGGAACGGAGGCAGGCAGGGAGCCTTACTACGCTGCAGAGGGGAGCCTGTAAAAGCCAGTGGGCATTTAGGCTGAAGCCTGAGCTTTCTGGAGCAGAGCTTCCTAACAGCTTCCTAGCCCGAGGTGGCAGCCATTGGCGGGGCCCCCGGCGCCCCGGGGAAGGGAGGACAAAGCCAGGGAAAGGGCGGGGTATGCCAGATCTGTGTGGCCGCTGTTCTGGGGATGGGCCAGGTGCAGACAGGCAGGGAAGCCGGTGAGGGGCGCCGAAGCCTCGTGGGTGAGAGCCGCGGCCTCCGCGTGGGGCGGGGGCGGAGGGTGAGAAAAGACCAGATTGGACAAACCCCCCGACGGCGAGCGCGGGGCTAAAGCCGCTGCGGACCTCGGCTTCCTGCTTCGAGGAGAGCGAGGCCGGGAAGATGCGCAGGGCCAGGAGGGGGGGAGAAGCCCTGCGCACCCTGTGGACGCGCCACGGTGACAGGACGTCTCCAAGACACAGCAGCCCTCACCGGGACTGCGACGCGCAGGGACTCGCAGAGAAACCCAGCCCGGAGCCCCGGGAGGGAAGACACGGGACCCCCCCAGGTGGATGCAGGGGCGCCCCACAAACTTGACCGTGGGCAGCACACCCGGAAAGGTAAGAAAAGCAGTAAGAGCTGGGGTTCTTTACCAGGGAGGAAGGGGAGCGGTGGCTTGAAACGCCAAGGAAGAAAAAGCTGCGGACAGAGAAGCGAGCAACAACCTCCTCAGTACAGCCGCAGGACTGGAAGAGGAGGATCGCTTCTCGGCCTTTTGGCTAAGATCAAGTGTAGGACTGGAAGAGGAAGGAGCGCGGCGACGGGGCATGGGGCCCAGCCCTGTGGACGCCAGTGCGCATGCACGCACTCACGCACACACGCACACCCTCAACACGCCTAACTCGTCCCACAGTGCGTGGGTACGTCGCTCTTGTTGATTTTCCTAAACTCTAAGCATTTGAGTCCTGAGCCAGGCCTGATGGTGCACAGCCCAGTGCTGCAGCAGGCTGAGACAGGAAGACTGCACGTTTAAGCCTAGACTGGGCCAGATAGCAACTGAGCAAGATCCTGTCTCAAAATAAAAAATAAAAAAGGACTGAGGATGTAGCTTAGTGCAAAGGCCCTAGCTTCAAAAACAGCCCAACACCCGGTCCTAAAAAGCTGACTGCTGAACCCTTCTTTAAAATGATGAGAATGCAACCCTGGCCATGGCTTGGCAAGGCTCTCTCCCTGCCACAGAGAAAGCAGTAATGAGAGCAAAAAGATTTTAAAAGGAAGAGAAAGAGCGTAGGGGAGGAGCCGATTTAATGACTCAAATGGTTATGTGTGTTTTTATTAGTATATCCTTGTAATAGTTGACATAGGGCCAGCTACTGTCACAAGCTCTTTGCTGGCCTTATCCCATGGTCTGGCAAACTTCGGTAAAGCACGACAGTAAATATTTTCAGCTTTGCTGTCACAGCCGGCCGACACAGAAAAACAGCTGAGAGGATTTTTCAGGGGACTTCCGGGAAGATGGCGACCGGGTAGGCAGCAGAGAGAGAACCTCCCAGAGGATTACCACCCAAACAATGAAATATAGCAATATGAAGACAGAAATGAGGACTTCCGGGAAGAAGACGACCAGCCAAGAGAGCGAGTGCGGAGGGAAGAACGGCTTCAGCTCCTGAACCCGACAGAGAACACGCTACTCGGACAAACTGCGCCAAACCGGGCAGCGCTCCGGGATCCCGCTCAGAACCCCACCCCCGCAGCCAGCGCTGTGCGAACTGGAGCAGCAGCGAGCGGCCGGCGGGATTTCTGAGTTGGGGAAAATCTCCATCCAGGGAAAAACATCTGAACGGCACTCCTGTCTGCACGATCACAGGGTGAGTTAAGTGCACGCTCTAACCGGTTTTTCCTGAATCGGGAAGAAGCTCAGCCCAGCGAGAGACATCAAAGCAGCTTCAAGGACTGCGGGATCTCCCGGGTGGGAAGACCTACTTAGGCGTCCCAACGGGTTTTGTGAGGGGGGAAGGAGCTCCACCCAGGGAGGAACACCTGAGTGGCCTATCTGCAAGAATCCTGGGGTGGCGAGCTGTTTATTCGCCCCGGCCAGATCTTGGGGTAGGGAGTAGAAGCGGAAATCTCAGCAGACAGCTTAAGGGACATTCTCCCAAAGAGAAGTAACCATTGGAGCAGCCTCTGCAGCAGACCTCTGCCTGCTGAACTGTCTGTGGAATTTGTAGCTCCACATTTTGAATCTGATACCCAAAAATGGGAAAACAGAGGAACAAAACGCAGTCTCAAAACTCAACCCCACCCAGAACAAGTTTTGAATGTGAGGATACAGGAGAACCAGGAAATCACATACCTGCAAGTTATGAAACGATTGCATCCGAAATGAAACAACTCCAACAGGCCATAAAAGAGCTTAAAGCAGAAATAAGGCACATACCCACAATAATTTCTCAGATAAAAAATGAGCTGAGAACAATGATGGAAGAAATGTTCCGTGCACATAGAGAAGATATAGACAAAAGACTAGAAGAAAATAGGAAACAAATGGAAACGTTACAAGAGCAATTTAGGAATGAATTACCAAGAATGAAACAGGTCCAAAGAGAATTCCAGGATTTGAAAACTAACG
>PVLD010014967.1:0-50366 GCA_004027595.1 Dinomys branickii
TACATATTGTTATCTTCGAAGTGTGTGTTCAGGCTAACACAAACAGATATACACTATTAATCTAATTTCCTGTCTTCGATTATTGCTTAGCATTAAGTGATATAATACAATAGTAGAACCATGTTAGCCCTCCTGCACATATGTATATTCATGAATATTCCTCTATACATACATACATACATTTTTGTCTTTTTCTTTTTCTTTTTTTTTTTTTTTCTCCTTTCTTTTTTACTGTTTATTTTGAAACAAAGTCTTCCTAAGTTGCCCAGGCTATTCTTGAATTTATGATCCTCCTGCCTCAGCCTCCAGAGTGATTGTAGGGATGTTCCATTCTGCCTGCGTAACTTGAAGAGCTTTTAAGTTTAGAGAAATTGGTGGTAGAAGAGGAAACTAAGGAAGAAAAAGCCAGCAGGAAATTCCAGTGAGTACCAGCTCCTGATGCTGCTCCTGCTTCTTCTGAGGTGTGACCTTGAGTTGGGGGAGTGACAAACAGTGGAAGCTCCTCCTCCCTCTGTCCTGAACTTGGGCTTTGGGGCTCCTGACCTGTCTGACCCTGACAGTGATTCTCCTTGCTCCTTCCCTCACTGTGCTCTCAAGTGAAAGGAGCTTTCCGAGCTCTGCAGGCATGGGTCAGGGGGAAAAGTCCACATTGTGCATCCCCCACCCACAAGAGAGCAGACGGGGAAATGAGTGAAGAGAAAACCAAACAAGGGATGGGGGTACAACGTCTAGAACTGCAAATTGTTTGTTAACACCTCCTTTCTCTTGTCCTCTGCACCAGAGTATAAGTACCATGGCAGGAAGTTCATCTTCTATAAAGTTGCTAAATCTACCCCATATGTAATTATATATTCCTACTGTATTGGCTCAAATTTGTTCAGAATAAAGTGTAACCTAAAGAGAAGCCAGAAATAGTTCTTGGTTTCCTTTGCCAAATTTCTTTGAAAAATGTAAATGTGTGAGAATTTAAAATTAGATAATCAGCTAGCAAGTATTTGCTGAGTATCCTGTGTTCAGGGCCTGGCAAGCTTTCCTGGAAGCAACGAGGACAACATCCTGGCCTCGGCTGGCTCCAGAGGACCATGGAGCTGAGTCTGGGCGCATGTGTGTGATGCTGGCCTCCTTCTCGTCCCTTGGATGTGCATCTGGGGTGCATGCTCTTCGTGAAGCCTTCTGTAAACACACCCAGCAGTGTTTTTCCTCTTTCTGAGGTTTTCAGTGCTGTGCTCCATTTCTTCCTCCTGAGCTCACTCAGGCCAGTGGCCCTGTGATGCCAGCCAAGGCCAGAATGTTGTCCTCATTGCTTGCTGGAACGCTTCTGCCTCCAGCCTGACTGCAGCCTAAGCAGCAGCAGACAGGACACTTCAGAAAAGCTTGGGGTGACATTTTGAGGTAAATTTCAGACTTTCTTGCCTCTGCTCATTACCCTGTATCTCAGTCTGTTCAGACTGCTATACCAAATGCTGTGGACCGGTTTACTAATAAACAATAGAAATGTGTTGCTTAGAGAGCTGGAGGCCCAGAAGTCCCAGATCAAGGCAGCAGCAGATCTGAAGTCTTCTGAGTGCTGGCTCTGGCTCATAGATGGTCCCTTATTTGTGCATCTTCAGGTGATGGGAGAAGCAAATGAGCTTCCTCAGGCCTCTTTTGTAAGGGCACTAATCCCACTCAGGGCCTTTGTGCCTAATCACCTCCCAAGGGTGCCGCCTTTAAATCCATCACTATGAGGAGGGGGCTTTCAACTCGTGAATTTTGATGGGACACAAATATTTGGACCACTGCACTGTATGACTCAGTTTGTCCCCTTGTGAGCCTATTGGCAACAGAGAAGTCTTATGAACAAAAATAACCCCAGCATCATTCCCTGACCCCCATCCCAACTGAGGCAGGACACTGAGCCCCAAATGTACTTCAAAGTCTCATTCTGTTATTTCTATTTTTTTATCAGTACATGTTTGCAGCATGTACTTACTACATTCTCCACAGGGCGTTGGTACCTGTACAATCTCAGTTCTTCGTTTATCCCTTTCCCCTGCCTGCCGCTCCCTCCATCTCTTGGAGTGTGTACAGCACCTCACACCAGGCCACTGCGTCCTTCCTTCTCCCTGGCTGCTGTTTGACCTCCCCAGTGTGAGTCCTTTCAGGGCCTGTGTGCCACCGCCTCTGCTGAGTCAGGTCCATGGGAGCTGGGGAGTAGACTCATCCCCTCGAGGGCTCTTGATGGAGGGGTCTGCAAAACAGCGGCCTTGCTCAAGAGCTCCTTTCAGATGGCCAGCCCCATACTTTCTTGGAGCTGTACTTCGTCTCTGGCCAGGCTTCCCTGTGTTCCACACAGACCCAGAGAGAACACTTGATTTCTGGGCCCAATGTTGTTACCTGCCTCTGGAAACAGTGCATTGAGCCCCTTTCTGGATTTCTGCCTGGAGCCCCTTTCTTCCTAAGATGAGGACAGAGAACCTTGACACTGGCTCTTTGGTGAGTCAGAGGCTGCTACAGCACAGACACCATGCTGTCCTCCCAGATGGATGGGAGCTCTTTCCCATTCTCTTCAACAAAAGTGGGCCTTATTTGAGTCACTACTGGGAAGCCTGTCCATCATTTAACCAGATGTGCTGTCCTGGGCTTTATCCTGCTGGAGCTTCAACCTTGGAATCCTGCTCCAAGCAGAAAGGAACTCTGTGACCATCTGCAAGGCCTTTGTCCACCCTGAGCCTCTGTTTCTTCATCTATAAAATGTGGCCTGCCCTTGTCATGTTGGTACCTGAGAATCAAATGTGATAACCAAAGACCAAGTTCTTCTAAATAGGGTAAAGGGAATTGGAGGAAAAGCAGGAGTTAATTGCTTTGTTGTCCTTCAGCTTGAGGTGGCAAATTTATAGGAAAGGGATTTCCTTTTCCCTAATTAAATCTTATCGGCCTCATTTAGCTTTTGTTTAACCACAGATTAAACTTTAGATAATGTACATGTGAAGTTTAGAATTTACTAAGAGACTTTAGCATGCCTTACATGTTGGGAAAACAGAAAAACAAGAGAATGTTGGGTAAGTAAAGTTAATGTTGGGTAAGTAAGCTCACTAGTTATTGGAGCAGAGATACAGTGTAGGGTTGGCTAAGAGGAGAACCGGCCATCATTTTGTCTATGGTCACAGCCCAGGGAGGCATGCAAATGGGCGATATGTCTATGGTCACAGCCCAGGGAGGCATGCAAGTGGGCGATAGCCTACTTTCCAGCTAAGCTGAAACGTGAGTCACATGTCTTCTTGACATAATGCTTACTGCTTTGGATTGGAGTTAGCATCTTAGGTGAAACTGATTCTTTTATGCTTGAAGATTTAAAGAATGTAGTTAGATCAGGAAAGTCCACATAACAACAGTAGCTGGAAGTTATGATCATTAAAAAAAAAAACAGCTGGGCCATATGCAGGGAAAAGCCCTTCCTGAGATGCTCAGCAGTTGGTGGCAGTTTGTGGAAGGGCCAGGACCAAGATGGCCAAGATGGAGGGAGGTGAACAGTCTATAGTACAGAACCAAGCTCCGCGTCTGTCCTTGAAGCCTGCCTACATGCACACACACACACATACACTCATACACACACACACATACACACACACTCATCCCCAAGCTGTGTCACATATTTATATATCTGGATATTTAATTTAGATGCAGATTTCAGTTAATTAAAGTGACATGCATTTTAAAATGTGGTTCTCTAGTCATTTAGCCACATGGCGAGTGCTCAGTAGCCACGTGTTGCCAGGGGCTACTGTATTTCAGCACAGAATAGAGCATTCACACCACCCTGGAAAAGTGTTGGGGCCCCCGAGGCAGCACCCACAGCATGTCCTCTAATTCTGTTTCTCTGCTCCTGTGACAGGATCATCCTGTCCTGGTGGAAGTTAGTCACACTGATGCAGTAGGAGAAACTGACCTCTTGCCTTCCTCCCTCACCTATGCAGACAGAAGCATCAGAAAAAACACAGTTTCAAAAATCGAAATTGTTTTTCTTCTACCCAAAAGTTACAGGAAGAACAGATGGCACTTTAAAAAGATGAAAATTTGGGATCAAAGAGAGAGAAAGAGCCAGGAATGAGTCTCAGGGTTGCTGCTGATTTTTCCTGACCAGACAACCAACTCTACAGGATCATTGTTTCTGTTAAATACACAGATGTTCTTAGTTTTAAAGATTAGGGTTGTGGAAAAAAACTCTTACTTTCACATTCAGTGGTAAAGGAGTTACTTGCTTTTGCCCAAACTCTTTCAATCCTGGGCTTCCCATCCTGCCTGCCTGTCAGCTGTTTTGTGTATGAGGCAGAACAGATAGCTTTGACCTTGAAGCTGCCCCATGGGGTTTTCTGCAGATGGTTCTCAATAATAAGGTGTTTGCTCATTTGTTTCTAGGTTTTTTTATTTCAAAATAAAAGTGCAGCCAAATTGACCCGTGGGGAGAAAATAGATTAAGCAGAAAATGGTATCTTTTTAGATTTCCTATCCTAATGCACTGACTCCATCTCTGCGTGAAATTGTCCCACCAGGATGCTGGCAATAATAGAACAGAGCAGGCCAAGGGGAGGTTAAGCAGAGACACAAGTCCTGGGCAGGCACATGCTGACGGCCAGGAAAGTGAGCTGAGGCTGACAGGACAGACTGAGAGTCCAGAAGGTCAGTGAGAGGGCAAGCCTGAGCTGCCCCAGCAGGCGAGACAGGCGCCTCCAAGTCAGGCGCAGGCCATTTCCCCATCAGCCCTGTCAGGGTGGCCCTAGCCCAGAGGGTCATCTGGGAGTGGCTCCTGCCTCTGCCTGGCAGATGCGAGGTGGATTCTGTGTATATCAGGGCTTCAGGACTTTTAGGGTCATTGCCAGGGTCCCTTCAAAGCATGTGAAGACACACCTGTGTGCTTGTTCAGCACAGATCCTTAGATCTGAACCCCACCCGGTACCTGGTCACCTAAGATAATCAGTAAGCCTCTGGCCTCAGGAAAGTCCAGGAAATATCCCTCTTTACAAGGGTGGTGCCTGTGGGCCCACAGAGCACGGACATCTCTCGGTGACTCTTTGGGCCTGATGAGGCGGTGAAGTGGGAATTAGGAGGGCGAACCGAACCTGTGAAGCCCCCAACTCCCCCACTTCTGGGGCTGGCTCATCTTGGTGAATGTTAGCAGCAAATACTTATGGAACACCCTGTACTAAGTGCTATCTGTGGACTATCTCATTAATCTTTAACTTCATGAAGTAGTATTATGATGATCCCTGTTTTATGGTTGAAAAACTAAGGCTCCTTGGATAAGTTTGTAACTTACCCAAGGTCACACAGCAATAAGTGGCAGAGCTGAGGTGTAAATTGCAAAGCTCCTTACCGCCGTGCTACTCTAACTCTGAAGAAGCTCCACTTGTACTTGTCATGTGTATTATTGGATGCCTTGCTGGATTTAGTCTTCAAAATAGGTTCCACTGTTAAGAAAAGTTTGAAAACACACATCTTGTTTGATTGTCTACCTTTTATATCAGAAGAATCAAAGCCTAGGGACAGAAAATAATTTGCCGCCACAAGATCACAAACAGGGGCTGATGTCTCTCCCAGGAAAAGCCAGCTCTTAGCTTCGAATTGTCTTGAGCCAGCAGAGTGCCTGGGCCAGCACTGTGCAACCCCCTCCTGTGAGGGGAGGCCCTGCCCACATCCCAAGGCCAGACACCATCTGCTGAGGAGGAGTTGGCCCCTGCTGAGGACTGGATCCAAGACAAGGGACATTTAGCCAAAGGAGGAAGCAGAGGTCACAGTTCGGTGTGGATAAATGTATCTTGTTACAAGGCACCGTGACTCCGTCAGCTGGCCTGGGGTCCCCTCGAGTCTGATCTCTTTTAGCTGCGTTCTTCTGCGCCCGGGTGACTTGTGGCTTCCTGAAAGACTGAACTGTTGTCTTTCTCATGTGGCTGTATTTCAGATGCTTGGTGACATTTCTTTCTTCCCTCCAACGGGCTCATCAATCACTTGGAAGTGTTTTGCAACCGAAGGGCAAATGTATTTCTCCAGGGAGCAGCCTCCACCCCAGTCCCCTAGGTCAAGGCTGGGTCAGAAAAGGGCTTGGAGAGCAGCCACCCCGTGTTTTCCAAAACCAGCCATCTGGGAAATGAATGTGTTCTCTTTCGGCCCCCTGAGTGTCAGACCTTGTAAGAGGCCTGCAAGCACTGCTCCTGGACCACATTTCTGCCAGATCACTATCTCTCCATGAAGGGAAGTTTTTTGCTGCACCCTCCTGTGGGAACCTAGGTGAGCCTCCAGGGTGATTTCTTTGATTGTATTTCTAAGACTCAGTGTTTTTTTCACAAGGTACTATGAAAATTATTCTTCCATATTGACGGTTCCATTTCTTTTTTTCATTGGGCTGAAATGGACTCACATAACACATTTTGGAGAGCCCACACATTTTGGCTACAGGATGCTTCTGAGTGATGTGACCCTTCATACTGCTCTCTTTCAGAAGGATTGGATTGGATGGGAGAAACTCGGTTTCTTTTAGGGGCTCTGGTCCTCTCAGGTTTCTAAGAAGGTGAATCCACGAGGTAGCCTTTAAATTTCACTTCTTCTTGCGTGGCACATAGGTAGTTGAGAATTTCTGCCTGCATTTTTCACAATAGCTATGTCTTTAATATGTCTTAGCAGAAAATCCTGAGCAGTGCAAATCTGACCATAGTAACCTGACATTTGCATCAAGAGTGATCTGGCCGCACCAAAGTATGTCCCTATGGTCCAGGCAGAGAAGTGAGTGAATCAGTGAGTGTAGGAGGAGCCTGGCCTATCTGGAAGGAAGTGGTATGAAGGGTGGCAGCATCGAGCCGTGGACAGGAGCATCAGCCCTCCAAGCTGCTTGGGTATGAGTCTCGGCCCTGCCACTCTCCAGCTGTGTCTCTGAGCAAGTTTTGGTGGCTTGATCTCCAAATAAGAACTATTGGAGTTGCTGCCACTATATGAGTTAGTAAATGGCACGTGTGTGGTATATAGTGCGTTCAAGTATTATCTGTTATTATTTACTCCTTGTTAGGAAGCACTTGTGGGTCACCCAGCCTAGTGTGGGGGTCTGACCAGTGAGGTTTTGGTTCACCTCAGCTGTGACTTTTTAAGAGTCTAGGCCTCTGTGTTTCCCGGGACACTGTTTCCCTGAGACGTGGAGCTTAGTTTCTAAAAAGCAACGCGGCTGGAAGGAAAATGATTTCCTCAGGGTGAAGGATCCTCACACTCTTGTCCATGCCCTCCACCTTTTCAGAAGGGATTGTTCAGTAGATCCAGGGAAAGAGAGGCCAGTTCTAGTCAGCCCTGCCCTGTGGAGAGACCTTGCCTCCTCTGTCCCTCCCTCCCACTCCTCCACTCCTGGGACAGAACATCTGGCTCTTTTTTTCAGCCTCTTCAGAGGAGACTGAATGACTTTCAGATAACATGGACAGGTGGAAAGGATAGTCACATCTGGCAGGGTGTGAGGTGAGGCTCTGGTCTATGACTGTCCTTCTGTTCCCTGCAGGCCACTCACTCCAGCCTGCACAGTCCTCAAGCAGAAAGAAATGACGAAGTCCTGGCATTGTGTGCGGGTGCAGCCAACTGTGTTTCTGAACTGCAGGGAGTGTCCCATCCTCTCTGGAGCCTTGGCCATCCTGAGGGTGGGTACAGCTATTTCATAAAAGACCATTTTCATAATCAGTGTTCAATGAAAATATATATTTTCATTTATAGAAACAGTGAAGCCACCTGCTATTTAAAGACCCTCTCCTCATCTTCTCCCTCACCCGGGGCTGAATATCCCCGCTCACTCCCTCAGCTGGCTCTGTCTGTCTGAGCGCGGTCTCCTCCCTGGGGAAGGGCTCTCTCCAGCCCTCTGTTCCATGTGCCCTGCACGTGATCCTTCGCCTGGAGTCTGGAGTGATGATCTTCCCCACAAAAATAGCATTAGCGAGAGTGGCCAGCTAAAGAACGAGGTGTACCGAGCTGCTGAGGGGAAGGGGCTGAGGCGTCTCCTCAGTCCCAGCTCCCTGATTCACCCCGCACCAGTTCCCACACAGCTCTGGCTGAGTCAGACTCTGAGAGGGCGGGAGAGCGAGCAGAGAGAAGATGGGGCTGAGGCACTCAGAGCACAAGGGGGGCTTTGAGGAAGGAGCCAAACTCGAATGCTGCCACCCTACAGTCAGCCAGGTGTTCTGGGAGGGGGCATTTTGGTTAATGGAAATTTCCAGTTAACTGTGAATGATGCCCCAGACTTCTCTGTTTTAACTCTGCATTTAGAAAAGCTTTCCACAAATGTTAGTTCACTTTCTTAGCTCTGTTGTAGATGAGAAACACGGGATATTATAGCATCTCAAAGGGCAGCAGTCTGAACATGAATACCAGCTCACAGTGGAAGGAAGTCTCCCATCTGGGGCAAAGAAGTGCTGAATCCTTCTGCTTATCCTAAAAGCAAAATTCTTGACATAAATTCTTTTTTTCAGGAGTGGGAAATGAACTCAGGGCTTTTGCACTGAGCTACATCCCTATCTCTTTTACCACACCCAGTTGGTTGATTTATCTTAATCATGGATTGTTCAGAATTTTGTTTAAGCTTGACCGCAGAGTACACGCATATTCATCTTTCAAATGTCAACTCAGTATCCCCTCCCTGCTCCATGAAGCCTTCCTGATTATTCCTTCCAACAGGCATGACCAGTTATTCCTTCCTCTGCTTTGCACGCTGTGTTTAAACAATTTGTTAACATGGGATGCTGTGGGCAGAGGGTGGAGGAAGGGCTTGGTCCCTGAGTCTGCTTATTAAGAAACTGAGTTCCAAGCCTTTGCTTTGTGGTAAAAATCAATCCCAAGTACTTGCAAACTCTCAAAGGCAAGAAAACAAGTCTTGTTTCTTCTTTTGCCCCTAGCTCATGCCCAGAAACAAGGAAGAATGAGGGAGGGAGAAAGGAGGGGGTAAATTCTACAAACAAGTCAGAAAAGAACAGAAGACATAATTTACAGGCATGGCTATTAAATTTTAATTCTGAGAAGACCCATCCAATCCATGTCTGATTCCCTTTCATCTGTAAAATAAATGCTTCTTCTAATATTTACGTGTTTTACAACAGCTCTGAAACATGTTTATCTTTGCCAAAGACAATGCATTCCTTAAATATACTATAGTGGACAGGGGTGCAGTGGAAATTTAGGAAAGACAATCAGTTAATAGTTATTATGAGCCAAAAAGACAGTGTTAGATCTAGAGAAGTTGGACCCAAGGATAGGTTTTAAACCAACCAAAAGACAGATAAACTATTTTATTCAATGTTTGCAGTCTCTATTTGGTGGGCCATAATCAAAGGCTATGGTGACCTTTCTTACCGGGCCATGACTTGTGAAGAATAGAAAATCAGGAGTAGAATAAAAAGGGGAAAGGACACTGGCCTTGCCTCCAGTTGCACAGTTTTGGCTGTGCCATATCTCTGAGCTGAGAGACAGCTGCCTGGCCATTGGCCCTTACAGCATTCACAATGGAGGACCCAGGGAAGGTGTTATAGTTTGGGGCTTATTTGCAAGGGGAACAATAATATACAGGACACATATTTTATAAGATTATTTATATTAGTCATCCAGAGAATGATAATACAAAAGAGTGCAGGAAATCTGTCCACACATCAAACCAAGGAAACCAGCTGAGGGCCTGGATCCCACAGAAATGTCCTGCATGAGTCCAGCTGAAGACCTAGAGCTCATAACAGTGCCTCCCACAAGTCCTACGGGAGGCCTAGAGCCAAACAGGCCCTCAGGCAGGACTGTTTCATGGATCTGTGCTGGGAAGGCCCAAAGGTCGGTTGTGGAATCTAGGAAGTCTGTGCCAGTGGGATGAAGGATCTTTGCTAGCAGGCTGAGGGATCTGCACTGGAGCCAGGAAGCGATGCACAAAGTAAGAACCAGATCTCCCCTGAAAAGTACCACTGCCATCCTCAGCAACAGTGAGGTTGCAAGCTCCTCTGATAGTGAAGCCAGCTGAATTCCCATCAGGAAAGTCAATGCAGCAAGCTTCTCTAGGAGCCTGGCAGTGCACCACCTTCCCCTCCAGAGACAGGGAGCAATGCTCAAAGTGAGGACCAGAGCTCCCCCAGAGTGAACCCAAGCCGTTCTCAGTGCCAACGAGATCCCAAGCTCCTTGGAGGATGAAAACAGCCAAGTTTATCAGGAAAGCCAGCATGATGAGCTCCTCTAAGAAAACCAACAGCTAGCTCCTTGCAGCTTCTACCAGCTCCAACAGCGTAACTTCTCCTGTTCTTATGCGGCTGGCAATAGTCCCCAGGTGGGCATCCCACACCCAGCACCACGCTTACTCAGTTCAACTGGGGGTTATAAATTGACCGCCAGTTACCAATCCACTACAAAGGGCCAGGCAGGGGTTTTACTGGGGGATCAGCTCCACCTGTCCTGAGCTTAGTGGATGTCTCCGGTCCTTCCTCCCTGGGCTTCCTGCTGGAGTCTGCCCCACAGCACCTCATGTCCACCACATGGCCGTGATGTCAAGTCTCAGTTAAGCCAAGAACCTGGTGATCCTCTTAACTATTTAGGCTATTCAGGAAGGCCTACATGTTGCTTCAAAACAAACAAACAAACAAAACAACAAACCAACCAACAACCCTCATAATCCACAGGTTCACAGACATGGGGTTGCACAGTGCTAACCTCTTGCAGGTCTCACAACATCTTATCCTTTAGTGTTTCTGAAGTGGTGACTATGCCAGCTGTAGACCAGCTACCTACCACATCTGCCAGCTGTGTGAGCAGAGCTGCCTCATGGGCAGACATCAGGAAGCCATAGAACATTTCCTCGGCCAGCCCTGCTTCCTCTGGAGTTCTGGAATTCCTGTTATTTCTTCTGTATTCTCAGTATGTTACACAAAGCCTGAAAAAGGTAGATTCTCAACAGATGATTCCCAAGTAAATATACTTACATTTCCCTGAAAATAAGATAGCTAGAGATAAAAAATGCCAGTCCCAACCAGCCTACTCTTGCCTTACTTGCCTTCCAGAGTAGCCATCAAGCAAGAGAACAGTGAGATGTAATCTGCACGACACTGGCCATCACCATGGTACAGCCAGATATTATTACAGCTGAAGTTTATTTTCTGGTTAAATCTTTCTTTTAATTTTTTAAAATTTTAATCTTATAATGAGGGAAATAAGGAAATAATGGTCCTATCTTCAGGATTCAGTTATGACTGGATGAAGTCTGGCCCAAAGTTTCTTTTCGGCTTTACAGAGATGGGCTCATTAAGAACTCACCCGGCACTCAGCAGAAAGGCAGCATCTTTTCAGGCATCAAGTCAGAGCTCAGAGCACTCTGCCCCCAGGCCCTAGCAGACCTAATTTAATTCAGCCCTCTTCTGCCTTCATTGGCCGCCTTTCTCCATCCTTCTGTCTCTCTCCTTTCTGACCAAGGTGACCAATTACCTTGTTTGCTCAAGTCTGAAGGGTCTTCAGGAACCAGCACCTTCAGTGCTAAAGCCAGGAAGGCCCTAGACAGATGTAGCTGGGCTCGTCATACTATACACCTTTTCCTTTCCAGAAACATGTAATGAACCATGTGAGACCTTGGGGGTACACCCAGAATAAGACACAGCGCTGCTCTTGGCAACTGCAGCCTGTGACAGACAGTGGAAAGATGTCAAAGCAGGCGGAGGAGAGGCCCCATCTCAGCCAGAACACAAAAGAAAGGATGAGGTATGAAGTTAGAAAAGCTTTCTTTCAGGAAGTGATATTAAAAACATCAGACCCAGAAAGTCATTCAGATTAGTCAGCATTCTCAAGGGGTGGGAGGTTACTCTGTGAAAGTAACCGCTTACACAGGGACTGCAGCACTCCTGATGAATCAGAGGGGATCTATGTAGGCTGACTGTGTCGTAGAAGGGGTATTATTACTACAATGAGGGAAGTAAATACCTAGACCCTGGCAGGCCATGTTGATTGACTTTGTTAAGGGAAGCAGAGATAATTATAGAACAAATTTCCCTTTCCTCAGGAGTGAGGAAATGTTTATTGCATTTCTTCCCCTCCTCATCAGTGTGGTCTCTTCCTGCTTGATCTTATATCTACCTTTCACACATCAAAAACACATACATAAAAATAAAGATTGTGGCTGGGTCACAAGACATGAGGTCATTTGAATTCCTTTCTTCTTGTTGCTCAAACCTTGATTTCCACCACTTCTTGAACTCAGAGCCAGCTAATGCTTGGGTTGGGAGTCACTGGTGCCCTGTGCCTACCATTTTAGATTCATGGAGTCGTATACAGGCCCATCTTGAGAGCAAGCCCAGGGCCCATAAGTCCCCCTTCTACTGCAAGCAGTGCCCTGTTCACAGTTTGGTTCTTGGTCAGTATTTTTACCCTACTCTTGGAATCAGGATAACATCTGGCCTTTCAGAGTTTTCAGCCTTTATAGACTCCCTGCCCTGGGAATCTCCCTGCTCTGGCTCTGGTTGTTGCTTCTGAATTTGAATGCTGGGGCCTTCTTTCAAGTTTGTAGTGGGCCAAACTGCCAACCATGTCTGCATGTGCCAGCAGCACTCAGCATGGTACTGCTTGTGGCTCTGCCTCACATTAGCTTGGCTGTCCAGTGGGGAACTGAATGGAGTGATCCCTGGTAACTTTGTTCATTTCCATAGAGTAGTGTGTTTACTTATAGCTTAAGGCCTTTTGGGTTTCTCTAAATGTGACTAGGTCCATTATTTCTTTGTAGCACTGAGATCAGAGGCAATTAAAAGTAATGGGTTCTGATCAAATTTAAATGTTTATGCTATTCATCATTATCAAACTCAAATACATGATTTTTTTTTGCTCATTAGATTTTATGGCTTTCCTTTTCCTGTCTACCTATACCCACACAGCATGACCTCCCCTGTGTTCATGGTCACTTCCGTGTCCTATGTCTACCTGCACATGCACAGCACATCCTCTCCTGTGTTCATGGGCACTTCCTTCTCCTATGTGTACCTGCACCCACACAGCACACCCTTGTTGGTCTAATATCCGTTTCTGTCCAGGGTGAACAGGTCCCAAAAACGAGGTACCCGTGGATGAATAAAAAAGTAAGAAGAAAAAGAAATACAAGACAGACAATGTCCTGGGATCAGGAGGCTTACAGTTCTCCTGACTGTATCCCCGAATCACCTTTTCCATAACCTTTTATTGAGATAAAACAAAAGAGGCACCTGGGCCACCAGGTGAATATCAACCGTTTTAGCAAGAACAATACAACTCAATTATCATAGACATGAGACTTGACCAGGTAGCCATCCTGTCACCATTCCTTTTCTACATAACACAGCAAAACATTTAGTGTCGGCGCCAGGGCTTACAAAGTTTTTGTTAGACTTCCTCCAGAACACAGCAACCTAGGTCTGGTTATACCTAAGGCAATACATTGAAAGATTAACTAAAGAATGCCTTTCTCCACACACCCTCTCCTGTGTTCATGGTCACTTCTGTGTCCTACACCTACCTGCACAAACACAGCACGTCCTCTCCTATGTTCTTTGTCAGTTCCATGTTCTACATCTACCTGCACCCACACGGCACATCCTCTCCTGTATTCATGGTCACTTCCGTGTCCTAGGTCTACCCACACCTGCACAGCATGTCCTCTCCTGTGTTCATGGTCACTTCCTTGTCCTGTGTCTACCTGCACCCACAAGCACATCCTCTCCTGTGTTGGTGGTCATTTCTATGTCCTATGTCTATCTACACCTGCACAGCACACCCTCTCCTGTGTTCATGGTCACTTCCATGTCCTATGTCCACCTGCACCTGCACAGTATGCCCTCTCCTGTGTTCATGGTCACTTCCTTGTCCTATGTCTACCTGCACCTGCAGGGCATGTCCTCTCCTATGTTTGTTGTCACCTCCTTGTCACTGGGACAAAACACTGAAACTAGCAGCTTAAAGGAGGAGAGGGTTATTTTGGTTCATGGTCTCAGAGGTTTTAGTCCATGGTAAGCTGGTGCTAAGGCAAAAGCAGCATGGTAGAAGGGATGGTAGAGGAAAGATGTTCAACCCATGGCAACCAGGAAGTAGAGAGAAGGGAGGGGCTAGGCATGTGAATATACCCTTGAATGTCACTAACCCAGGGATTCACTCCTCTAACCAGGCCTGACTCCTAGCAGTATGTACAGCTGCTGAACTCATTGATGGATGAGTCCACTGAGGAACACAGTGCCCCCTTGACCCAATAACCTTGCAAAAGCCCCTCCACTGAACATGTGAGTCTTTTGGGGCAAATTTTAGATCTCAACCATAACATCTGACTTGTACCCCGGAGAAACCTTGGCATTAACAGAATGAGGTGTCTTTATCTGGTAAAGAGATAGCTTCTCAGGAGCCTTTTATGGCAAGTAGCTGCATCTCTGGGCCACCAGATTTGATGGCTGCATTATCTAGGACTTGTTAAATGGTATTAGCAGAGCCTAGCTATATAGGAAGTAGGGGCTGGGTTCCCTGTTTTCTCAAGAGCAAGGAAGTTCCTTTGAATCTCACTCTTTTCATCTGCACACATAGCTGCTGGCTCTCTGGAATAGCCCAACTTCCCAAGAATGAGGCCACCAAACCAAGAGGACCAGACCACTTGGACTTGTGCAGGTATTCCTTTCCATGCTACTGTAAGAAGAAGCCAAGGAGAAATGAAAAGGTAGGGATCTTTTGTTATGGGACTTGTTCTACTTTCATTATTAAATACTGCCCTCCTGCAATGGCCTCCCTTTGACGTTTCTCTTTAGGAGTTCCTTTACAACTTCATATAACTATTTTTTTTTTTGCGGTACTGGAGATCGAACTCAGGATCTTGTGCTTGCCAGGCAGGCGCTTATTCCACTGAGTTATATCCCCAGCCCTTACAACTTTGTATAGAACTTACAAACAGGTGTTTTTCCCCAGAGAAACTTTAGTGTCAGTAACCTGTTCCTTTTGGATAAATAATTCATCAGTGTTCTGAACTGGATTTGTGATATCATTCTACTATTATGGGGAAAGACCCTGTTCCAATACATATAGCTTCCTTTTTGTGAAATATATTTGATTGTGTTTATCACTGGAAGGACAATAAAGGAAAAGACTATGTTGAAATCACGAGGAAACAGGTTTGGCTCTGGAGATTGGGGCACACAAGTACAGAACAGGGAGCTCTCATGGCCTGGAGGGGCCCAGTATCAAAATCCAAGCGTCTTTCAGTGAAAATAACTCAGACTTGTGTGTTGATGATATCTACAACGGCAGCATTGGGGATGGCAATGAAAAGGAGGAATATGCAACCTTCAGTGATAGGTTTGAAAGTTTGACCAAACGCTGTGTACACTGATTAGGTTACTGAAACCTTCACACGAGTAATGCCTGACACTTTTGTGGGCACCAGTATCTTGGATTGATTGATAGTAACTGATTAAATCAGAAGAATTCTGGAATTACATACAGGTCACCTGCAAACTATGCAACGGTCAGTTAATGGTGTTGGATATCACTCAGGAAGGAGGGGGCAGGAAAGCCAGGATTTCTTATACTTATCATCCATGCAGCTTAAACTAGGGAATATCTGTGTCTTTACTCACCTGGCAAGGAGGTGAATCACTTCAGCTATGGTCTTTTGTGTAGGACCATTGATGAGACAGCACCCTTCACTGCTCTACAACTCTCTGCTGGATGCTCTACCTTGTTCTTTGATGATATTATCTTTAATACTTCAGGGGGGTCCACACAGTGGCCTTTCTCAGAGTAACCTTGTGTCCCACCCCTCACCCTTCTCCTTGCTTTAGGGTAGGTGCATAGTTTTTCAGCAACAGGGCTGATATCATGATGATTTCAAGTGATTTGGCCCAAAGACAACACCTACTCTCTGAATAATATCCGTGAAAATTTAACACAGTAGCTTGCGTGAGTCACACTTTCACTGTGGATGTGATTTGCAGATGTTGAGACTGGACCTCACAGGGTTTCCTTCTGAAATAGAGCTTCCAGAAAGCAGCAGTCAGCTGATCACCCGTTCCCAAAAAAGAAAAGCCTCCTATAAACTAGCAAGAGTGCTGATCACAAACACACAAACAAGATTTCCAAAGAAATAAAAATGGCAACTTAGAGGATGAGGGCAGATTTTGAGGAAAGGTTGAAATCCACAGTATACCTGACTAAGAGATACCATAACTAACTATTTAAAATCAAAGTGTATTTTCAAATACTGACTTATTTGAATCTCATAATAGCCTGTGGGCCTGCACTAGTGATACGGGTTGTAAAGACATAATCTTCTGCTTTATACTTGGAAGCAGGGAGGGAGAATATGTGTGAGTTTTGTCTCAGGTCACCTGCCCAGTGAAGGATGAAGGGGCCTGGTCTCCTGGCCACTCTTAGTGCAGGGCTCTGCTGTTTCTACCTGGAATATATGAGTTCCTATCATTCACCAATGTCTCTTTCAGAGAAAAATGCATCTTTAAGACAACGAGTATCAAACATTCTTTTAGTTCTATTTTATAATACATTTGATACTTTTTAAAGTTTAAAAAATCAGCGTGAGGGGCAGAGGAAAAAAGAGATGGAAAGGAACAGAATAAACACATACAGAGGGCCACGTGTATCCAAAATGTGCGTGGAGTGACATCCTCACAGCGTGGCTTGTTAGGGTTAAACGTGCTTACGTGTTCCACACATGTAAGTAGAAGTGAGGGAAGCACTTCTCCTGAGACCTGGAGACATGCACTATAAAATCAGGCCCAGGATCCAGGTCCCTGAGCACTGACCTAAAGCCAGGGAGGTACATTGTTTTGATGGTGTAATGTTCAACTCCCAGGACCAAGCCCTTCCGCTAGTCATGACTCTTTCTCTTGGTGCTGTGGTGACTGGAGAGCACATGGAATCCAAAGAGTAAGGGAGAGCAGAGCTGGGTGAGTGGAACCGTAAGCCACAGCCCCAGACTCTCAGCCGTCCCACACATCTAGTCACCTGGGAATCCAGACACGCGTGAGCCAAACCCCGGAGCGAGTCTAACGTGCCACAAGGTTAAAAAGCCTGCTTGAAGAGGTTTGCTTTCAAAGCCTGCTCAAAGTGAGTTAATACTGAACCTGAGGTGCCACCCGAGCTTTCCCCTGGGGAAGGGGCTGGAAACCAAAGATAGAGAACATTCCAGAGGCCAGAATGTAGGCCTGTACTGGCCAGAAGTGGCCTCTATTTGCTGTTCTGGGAAGCAAAAGGAGAAGGTTTTTCAAGGGATTTCATTGGAAAGCTTAGTGTAAAACATCTTCTGGCCTTTTGTCTTCAGAAATCTATATTCCATATGAAATATTCAGAGGTGGTGAGAAGAGGGTGGAGCTTTCTTCCATTTGGGTTTTGGTGCCCCTGGGCCTTACCCAGCAGTAGTATGTGAGGAATTCTCATTAGAAGGAGTGTACTTTCCTGCGGAACTCCTAAACTGGCCCTCTTCTTCAAGGACAGCACCTTGCCATAACCAGAACAGCCATAGGATGGCAGAAGTGACCAGAAAAGACTAGAAAAAGTGGGCAGGAGAGTGCCAGGACAAGGCTGCCCACTCAGACAGCATGCAGTTGCCACAGTCATTACATAGTCAGGGGCCACCACAGTGACAGATGACAAATAAATTCCTGAGCCCTTAACTTGTCACTCACTAAAGCATAATTTGTTGTTTTAAAAGTGATCTGTAGAAGTATTTGACCCCATAGTCATTGCGATGAGCCGTTTGTCAGTCACCAGGTCTTAAAATCATTCACATTAAATGTGAAAGCCCACTTCTTGGAGATGTGGATATTTTGGCAGCCAGAAAACATAGGGTTGACCCTATGTAGACCTTGGGCACATACTTCTTGTTCTGAAACATGGTGCCAATGGGCATGACAAGCCCACCAGTGGGTACCCTGCCCACTTGTACAGTGGATGTCCCAAAGACGCCCATGTCCCTGTCTGGCACCTAGGGTGGGGACAGCTCAAGGTTGAGACATGAACGTCCACTGGTAACCCAGACAATGACAGCCTGTGTGCACTGCTGAGGAGGCTGATGTTTGCAGCCATTTTACATCCCGAGGAAGGTCCGATGAAGGAAGGAGAATGGTGGGCTCAATTGGCAGCAGAGTCTAGGGCAGTTCTTAAAGTGACATTTAAAATCATAATCTGGAGACAGAGCGCAGGAGGGCTATGAACAAGAGATCTCATGGGCTGATCTCATCTCATGGGTGCAGAGAACCAGGCTCAGGAGGGGTCAAGGGACCACAGTACTGGCTGTCACTGCTTCTCAGAAAATGTAGCTTGAGCCCCAGGGAGAAGATTCTGTGATGCTGCAGTCTCTCCTGGGAGGCCTATGTCATCCTGAAATTGAGCGTCCAAGTAGTCCTGAGAATAGGATTTTTCTACTGATGAGAAAATACTTATTTTCTCAAGCAGTGGGTCCTGAGTAAGATTTTTTAGTGCATCTGGAGCTTCAGAAAGCTTGCCACCTTGTGAACAAAGCATTCTGAACATACTTTGAGGAACAATCATTTGCAAGTTAGATCTCTTTTGCTCAGAGTCGGGCTTTTTCTCCCCCTAGCATATAAAAATTTCCAGTCTGCGTCTCCCTGCTCCGATGTTGTTGATTAATCACATTCTGAGGGAGAGCTTGAAGCCTGCCCGGGCCTGAACTGTCAGTGAGATGAGGTAGATATATTGGTCAGAACAATTACAGAGATGGGTCAGGGCATTAGAGGCTTTGGCTGCTGCAAGTGCTGGCAATGAGGTTAGAGTCCTTTGGACAAGTAGATTAGTGCTGGCTAAATGGGTTCTTGCCAACAAAGGGAAATAAAAGACAGCTTTAATCAAGACTGAGCCTCATCGCTCAGCCAGGAAGCAGTGTCAGAGCCTAAGAATGTCTGCTCTGGGAGGCGATGGTAGGGCTTGCCTTGTGAGGCGGGGCTCTGCACCTGCACGGAAAGGGAGCATGGTCAAAAGATAGAGGCCAAGGAGGAGAAAATCTAGGTCAGCTTCTGTTGCTTTCTGAGGATTTCAGATTCTTTCTTTGTTTTTGCAGGGCTGGGATGGAACATAGGGCTACACCCCTAGCCACAAAGATTCCAGTTTTGTGAAGTAAACTTTTCATTTGGGTCCACATAACAGTTTGGGACCAAGTTTATGAACATAAGTATTTTTAGGTGATCCCAAGTGGCTGCCAAGAAATAGGCAGTTAATCCAAGGGTCCAGCTTATTTGGAGAGACCACGGCTTTTAAGCTCTATTTTATCTCCAAGGCTCAGCTGATGCGCTCTGGCCTTTCTGTAGAGCAAGGAGTTCTATGGAGTGTCAGTGTGGGCAGGGGCTGTGGATTGGTGACCCTCCCGCCATGTGCTCTTCCTCCTGTGTTTTCTGGAAAGAGAACTTGGTCTATGTGCTGCTTTTATAGAAGCAATAGGACTTTTAGAATAATTGAAAGCATTTCTTCTTTCTGGTTGGGGAAATAAAGGCAACCTGTGTCTTTAAAGAGTAGAAGCTAGGTGAAATTTCTTGGATCTGATGGCATGTTGAATTCTGTTAGAGGGTTTGAAACCTCCTGGGGCCCTCTGATAGCATCTTAAATTTGTATATGGGGAGTAATTAAAAAGATTAGTACCCGGATCCCACCCAGAGATCTCTCACTGAGTTGTCTGAGGTGTGTCTCAGGCACCACTGTTTCTTCCTCTCCCCAGGTGAAGCAGCGCATGGCCTGTGGTGGATTGACAACTGATGGTCAAGTTGTAACACCCAGACAAACTGAACCGGGTATGGAAAGCCCACCAGAGAGGGCTGCCAACTAAACAGAAAGGACTGGAGAAGAAGAGGTGCCGTTAGGGAGCTGTCGGCCTGAGGAGCTTGTCACGCTTTCCGGGTAGGAACTTGGCCTGTTCTCAGTGTTGAAGGCGCTCAGGACCTTGTTGTCTCTGAAACTGGCTACAGTCACTTTGGGGGAGCTCTGGTCCTCATTCTGAGCATCACTTCCCGGCTTCAGAGGGGAAGATGGTGCACTGCTCAACCTCCTGGAGAAGCTTGCTTTGCTGGCACTGCTGATACGGATTCAGCTGTTTTCATCACTGGAGGAGCTTGGGACCTTGCTGTTGCTGAGGATGGCTGTGGTACTTTCCCAGGGAGCTCTGGTCCTTACTTTGGGTGTTGCTTCCTGGCTCCAGTGCAGATCCCTCAGCCTGCTTGCACAGACCCTTCATCCTGCTGGGGCAGACTTTCTAGCTTCTACCACCGACCTTTGGGCCTTCTCAGCACAAATCCATGAAATAGACTTGCATGAGGCATTGTCATGGGCTCTAGGTCTTCAGCTGGACACATGTTGGTCATTGCTGTGAGGTCAAGGCCCTCAGCTGGATTCTTTGAGTCTTTAGTGTATGGACTGATCTCCTGCGCTCTCTTTTCATATGACTCTTTGGGTGACTATTATAAATAATCCTATGAATTATGGGTCCTGTATTGTTTCCCTTGCAAACCCTGACTACAACATGGTCAGAGTTAAGAAACCTGCTAACAGGCCTCAGCTGGAAGGAAGGTGTCTGGGTATGCATGTGTACCTTCATTCCGTGTAGAGTCTGACCTCCTACAGAGCTGTACAGTGCCCAACATCCTGGCATCTTCTCCTGCAGCTGTGGTACAGAGGGTTCTCAGCAAAATTTCAGTATGCATGCTTGGATGCATGCCAAACTGCATCATTCCCTCATCCCCTAGGCAGGGCCTACTATTTTAAATGTGCTGCAATGCAGAAGGCCTTTGAGGAAAATTGAGTCCAGCCAGACCTGTTGCAATTACACTCAGGGCCATCTAACTTTTTAAGGAATGTCTAAACAGAAGCACCATCCAGACAATGAAAGCAGAAGCTTTTAGGGTGGAGGTGTTTGTTTTTGCTACTGGTCAAATCTCACAGAAAGAAAACAGAGAAGCCTTCTCCTAGGCCAAAGGTTTGGCTCTGTGACTTGCAGGGGAGAATTCTCCTCTTATCTTGGATCACTTGTCCGAATACTTTTGGAAGGATTCTCTGCTATTATTCCCTGTACACAAGTATCTGTAGTCTGAGTATTCTGATAGGTTTAGTAAGAAAACTCATAAAATCTCCAGAAAAGTGCAGGGGTAAAAAGAAGAACCAGTCAGCAGAGTTCAGAATGAAACCTTCCAATACAAGCCACGGTTGCTCAACAGTACTGCTGTCCACAGATTTTCATTTTAAAGCAATAAAAACAACGCTGAGGAGCATTTTGACTTTGAAAAGTTGCAAAACTGCAGTGATGGATGACAGGCAAGAGTACGATGGGACTGGACGGAGCTTCACTATTCAGTGTCTAAATTCTTATGAAAAGGACGTTTCTTGATGAAAAATACATTCCTTGACTTCCTCTTCTTTCCCTTCTTTTCTTTTCTTTTTTTCTTTCTCTTTCCCTCTTTTTCTTTCATTCCATGAACACTAACTGAGCTAAGAAAGAAAGTTCACAATTCATGTTCACTTGAAGTCACAGTGTGATGGTGGGAGCAGGAAATGGCTGCAGAAGCTGCAGGGTGTCCTGAAGCAGAGGGCGCGGAGAGGAGACAGCGAAGTCCAAAGGTGAGGAGAAGCCTTCACTGAGGAACTCAGAACAGGCTTGCACAGTCTGAAAGGACTCTAGGGCCCTTTCTTTCCAAGTTGCTCATGGAATCCTTAACCAGCCAGGCATTCCATGACCTTTCTTTCTTTCTTTTTTTTTTTTTTTTTTGGTACTGAGAATCGAACTTAGGACCTTGCACTTGCCAGGCAGGTGCTGAACCACTGAACTACACCCCCGGCCCTCGTGACCTTTCTTAACTGTCCATGGTCATTCTGTTGCCAGGTAGCTCGGGCATTAAGTCAGGCATCAAACAAAATCTGATGTCAGTAACAATCAGGACTACCTTGCTTATGAAACAGACTTGATTGCACGAACTAGGTAATTGAATGGCCAGACAGACAGGCTTCAAGTAAGGCTGGGTGAGGGACTTTCAGCACCTGTGCAGTCTTTGTCTCTAGGCTTCACTCCCTTGGGCAGGGCCTCACTTCAGGCAGGCTCGTCTCTCGCAGACTGATAGCTCTAAGCTTCCATGTGCTCCGCAGCTCAGGAAGACAACAAGGCTCTTCCTTGCTCACCTCTGCAATGCTCAGTAGTCTGGCTTGAGTCAGTGAGATCCCAGAACTCACCATGGTGGCTGAGGATGGAGCTGACTGAAAGGCCATGCCCTTGGCACCACTGTGAGTGTCTGTATGAGGTTGTCCCCAAAGCAAAATTAAGGGACCAAGACCAGAAGAAGGGGTAATGGGCTCTGAACAATTTCAAACAACTGAAGTCTACTTCAGTACAAAGCACTTACTTCTATAAGTCAGAAGCAAGAAAGTATATAGTAAAAAGTAAAGGAGAAAAATGAAAATTCCCCTGTAATCACACTGCACAGATGCAGTGAACGTATTTGCATTCACATTTTTTACTTGTTACCAAGCTAAAATGTACCCTATTTTTTCTGTTTTTCTTAGATACACAGCAGAATTGACTCTTCAAAAAAGTCTTTCACATGTTTGAAGATGGCTTTTATGTCATCGCTTTTATTAATCCAATGTTCTGTGTGTCAGTTGTCTTGGTTCCAACTGAATTGGGACAGTTTTCCATACAGAACTCATGACCCTCCACCATCCTATGGCATGGAAGTGACCCTCCTCAAGGATTGCTCCATTGTGTCCAAATCAGGCCCCCACTCCTGGCTAGTGTGGATGGGCAGCAGGGAAAGCCACTTCCTTTGCTTACATGCCATATGTGTATTCATGAAGCCTACTATGATCAGTCTCTTGGCAGCTTGGAACTTCTGCTGGCTTGGATGGAACCTACTATGGCTCACATTTAGATGTCACTCCAAAGCCTCATGTGCTCATAGGTGGGGCTTTGGGGAGGTGACTGGATCACAAGTCAATGACACTGGACTGGTCCACTGGTGGGTTTAGCATATTCTGGGTGTGAATAATGGATTTACCGAAAAGACCCACCCTGGGTAGGGGTGGCACCAACCAACAGGCTTGTAGCCTGGATGGAATAAAAAGGGAAAGAAGGCAGGCTTGCTGCTTCTTGCCTGCCCTGCCATGGACTGCTTTTCCTCTCCCATGCCCCTCTGCCATGCATGCTGCTCTGCGCTGGAGCCAGCCAGCTATGGACTGAAACCTCTACCAACTATGAGCCAAAACAAACCTTTCCTTGTTCGACTTGTGGGTGTCAGGTATTTTGTCCCAGCAATGAGAAACACAGAGCCTGAAGTTCATCCAAACTACTGAAAGCTGAGTCACTCCCTAATTGTTTGCCTCCCCACCTTTGGATTCACACTTTGAGCCTTAATGTTTAGTCTTTGCTAAGCTTTTTGGTTGGCTGTTCTGCTGTGGGTTTGGTTTTGTTCCAGTGGAGAAGTCATTTAAAACTGTCTCCTGCCATTCACATATCTGCTTTCCTTATAAGTTGTGGGCCAGAGGCACATGCACTCACGGTGCATGTCACAGGTGGCCTGACCAGGGCACAGAGTGTGCACTTTGAGTGGCACTGATCTGTTAACCAGAGCTCTTGGAGTGTGACGATTGGACCAGCTCCATGTGCTGTCACTCTTGGGCCATGCATTCTATTTCTTGAAGATGAAATATATCAAGAAGATGAGTTAGACTAGGTTAAAAGTGGATAGAATTTCAATGTAGATGGGGAGAGTGTTCTAGGTGCTAGAACTCCACAGATAGGACGTAAGAGAGGGGAAAGGCAACCACTTGGAGAGAGAAGCTCCTGAAGCTGAGAAGGTCAGCACGAAATGGATTGTGCCAGATCCCTGAGAGCCTAAATGTCATGCACGGGAGTTGCCCTTTTGGGAATTCATGAGGAGTTTACTATGCAAAGATTCTAGAGCAGAGCCTGAGAGGTTCTAATAGGAAACTTTCCCTGTAGGGCTTCAGAGAGCAGAAGCTGGCTGAGAACACACTAGAATCCAGATAATGGCAGGTAAGACCTCAAGCCAGAAGGTAACAGTGGAGGGATGAACACAGGTGAAAAGAATTGGCATTTCAGAGAGCAAGTCAACAAGAGTTGGAGGAGAAGATAAAGAATGTAGAAGAGTGTAGTGGTTGATTGATTGTGTCGTTTTGAGAAGTTTAGAAGCTTAACTAACTTGGCTGAGCAGTTGGCTCCCACACCCTAGGTTGTAGAGGAGCCACCCTAGTGCGGATCAGCACCTAGAGGATATAAAAGGTACACAAGGAAGGACAGAGGCGTTCCATTCTTCAGAGGAGCTCCAGTCTTCACATTCAACTTGGATGTTGCCTCTTGGCTTCTAGTGCAGACTCTTTGGCTTCCACCTGGATCCTTTAGCCTTCTGGTGCAGGCTCATCAGCCTTCCGTCACCGACCTATCAGCCTCCTTATGTGGACTTGCACGGAACACTGCAGTGAACTCCAGACCCTGGACTGGATCCTTCGGTCTCCAGTGTGCAGACACCCTCTGCACGCTTCCTCATCCAATTCTTTGACTGACCATCATAAGCCAATCTCACAGTTGCTTATACATTTGTATATCTTATGCTGTATCTGTTTCTCTAGCAAACCCTGACTGATACAAAGAGCAAGAAAAAAGGACTAATTAAGGATAATTCCAGTGCTTCAAGCTAGGGGAAACTGGAAAACGTGAGTACCTTAATTCTCTATAAAATAAAATTTAAAAAAATAGAATAGACAGAAAGAGTGATTGATTTGGCAAAAGAAGAATTGGGAAAGAAGGACTTGATTTTAGATAATCCAGAGATACTAAGGTGTTATGGTTGATACATTGTGTCAACTTGGAGAGTCTGGAGGTTTGGCTAAATGATTCAGCAGGAAGCCAGGTACTTACTTTGTATACATCCTGAGCCTGTGGAAGTGGAGGGCATGAAGGTTATGTGAGAGCTACACACTCCCTGGGTGGGGATAGCCTGTTTACAATGTAAGGGAAGAGAAAAGGCTGCTGGCAGCCATTCCTCCCTTTTCGCTGAGTTGCTTTTGCTGTGCTCTGCTGCCATGAACAGTTTGCTCTCTGCCATGTGCCACTCTGCCTCTGAACCAGCCAAGTATGGATGAGACCTCCACAAACTGTAAGCTAAATAAACCTTTCCTTCCTTCATTTTGGGTATTGGGTATTTTGTCTCAGCAGTGAGAGAAAAGTAACCAAGACATAAGGAGATCCTCATGATGGCGGGACTGGACGTGATAATTTGGATCCTTATATCGAAATGAGAATCAAAGCTACAGAACTGGTTGTGTTCAGTATAGAAGGGTGTGTAACAGTTGACGAGAGCTCTAGTGGGCCAGTTTAAACTATAAAGCATCTTACAGTGGAAATTTCTAGTACTATCAACAGAATGTATGTATGGGACAGGAGGATAGTAATAGTAAAGCATTGAAGGAGAAGGAAAATGTGGAAGGAGACTGAGCAGATCATAATAACTATAATCAGTCAGGATTCTTTTTTTTTTTTGCAAGTAATGGGAAATGTAACTCAAACTGGTTTAATAAAAACATAAATATATTGCTTCAAATCCAGGGTAGCCCAAGCTCAGAAACATTTAGGGGCTTAAAGATGTTGAATGTTTTTGCTCAACTCACTTTATTCTGCTTTCCCATGTTGGCTCAGAAATATTTTCCTTATGGTAACAAAATAGTTGTCAGGAGCTCCACTCTATTTTCTCTAGCAAAAGGCACAACTTCCCTTCACACCCTTCCAGTGAAGGTCTCTGTGGAGAACTGACCAGCTCTGGTGTCGTGGCCTTTGCTTGCCCACCTCTAAGCCAATCTCTCTGGCCAGGGCATTGTTACCCTCTGATGCTTAAACCAAGCCAGCACTCCTCTCTCAAGCCGCAAGCAGAGTGTGCAATATTTAAACTACACAGACCGAGAACAGGAGGGGTGTGGCTCCCGGAAGGAAACTGTGGTGCTGTTCTGGGAAGGTGGAATGGAAGCAACAGAAATGATCGCTCTCCGTGACAGGAGCCAAGGGAAGAAGCTCAGGGAAGACGGCGGAAGAAGTCAGAGTGCCAGTGACCAGGAGGAGGTGGGGAGTGAATGGCCAGGCTTCAGACAAGATCACTTCATTCACTTCTTTAAAAGGTCAGAAATATGGGCAGAAACAGATTTCAGTGGGTGGAGAGGTGAGTGGGAATGGCAACACTGCAACAGCTTAGATTTGTTTTAAAGGAGTCTGTTGGTGACACCAAGTGGGGAGAATAGCTCAGCCCCAATTCTGTCTCATGGCCACTGAGCAAGGCCCTGCGTGTGAGACGAGGCTTGTGGTGCATGTTGCTGGGAAGGATGGGACAGAGGTAGGAAGGGTGTGGAGGGGCCTGTGTGATACACGGTGGGACCGGGGCTTTTTCCGTGGGTGGTCACTGGTGGAAAAGATCTAAGTCAGGCAGAGGTAGCATCAGGTTAGGAGGTAGGAAGAAAGTCTGGCACAGTGGGCAGGGAGGCAAGAGTATCAGAAGGGTCAGTCCATGTGCTGGGAAGCTGGGACACTGTCCAGCACCACAGTGGACAGGGTGAGGGATGCAAGGAAGGGTCATCAGAAACGAGGAACAGGTAAGACTCGGTGATGCTTGGTGAAGCGGAAAAGAGGGAAACTTTGGAGGCAAAGGATGGGATCTGGGAAGGAGGCAATGAGGAAGGGACAGTGGGAGGGAGCTACCCTCAGGGAGGCAGGACACGGGCCGCAGTCACGCGGATGAAAGCCAGGCTGAGCGCTGGTGCGCAGCTGGGACAGGGACTGCGCCTGGGAACCCAGAATGAGGAGGGCAGGGTAGCAGCTGGAGATCAGCGATTGCTTCCTGCGAGCACACAGAGCTTGGGTCCCGGAGGGAGGGGGGTTCATGAGGAACGGTGGCCCTGGGTCCCACCCCTCCGAGCCTCTGCTGTCTGCCTCACTGAGTCTGCAGTGACTTCCCCAGTGGTCCAGGGGTGGGGGCAAAGCAGATGCTGCACGATCCCAGGAGCTTCTTCAAACTGTCCCTGGCACCTGACCTGAGCCAGGCCTGAGCGTGAGTGTTGTTAGAAAACTTCGTGTATGACATCCTGAAAGGCATGGCACCCACCTCCACAGTTAAGAACCCCGAGACGTGGGACTGAGCCCTGCAACTGTGAAGGTGTGGGAGAGCTGGGGTGGAGCAGTTTGCAGAGGCTGGTGGGCGTGAAGTGACTCAGGAAAGGGGGATCCGTTGAGGAGGAGGCTGTGCCAGCAGATGAGGGGAGACCCACGTTCTCAGCAGCGGCGGATGCGCCTCTGCGGGCGGTTGCCAGACTGACGCCCTCTCCCGGCGGCCTTTGTGCGGCTCCGCCCTTCACTCTCTCCCCACGTCCGCTGTAACCGGTGGTGGCCGGCGGTAACCTGAGCGGCGGTGTTTGTCAGCAGAAGAGATCGCAGAATCACAGCACTGTGAGGATAACCAGGGTTTTGAAATATCACATCCATCTTTGTAGAGGCAAGGAATGAAAATGGGGAGCAATCCCAAAACTATCGGCACCGGAAGGCTGCGGAGCTTCGAGTTGGAACAGCTTGTGTGAATACTGCCCTCTTCTGGCCACAGCTAGACCTGCGGCGGAATGGCAATGGCATGCTAAGTGGAGGACAAGGAATTTGGTGCAGTCACCGCAGGTCTAGTGCCACACATCAATGAATCCACCGAGAGGACTATTAGGTAAAAGTTTAGCCTGGAAATTTAGGTTTGGAGCTTTTCAGTTAACTGTGCTTCAAAAATTTCCTTAGAAAATGCTGTGATGTGCATGTGAGGGTCGTCGGGAGATAAATCATAGAGAGATTTTTCCTGGAATTTGAAATAATGCCTGATGCTTTTATACTCTTAATGACAATGGCTAATACTTATTGGACATTTATAGGTATTGGCGCTTTTCATGCTTTACATCAGTTAATTTTCACACCTCCCCAGGAAACAGGAACCACCATCACCCATATTGAATGGATGAGGTACCTGAGGTATAAAGAACCTGGCTGAGGTTGCCAAACCATGGCAGACCACGCAGTGAAGCCCAGAACCCGTCTGCAGCCTGCTTGTGAAGTCATCAGCTGCTCCACCACACACATTCCCGAGTGCAGAACTGCTCCAGCCTCCAAAGTGTTTCTTTCTTTCAATGGTCCCAACAGACTTTTTTGAGCCTTGGATGCCTCTCTTTCACACACTGTGTTGCAGGAACTCAGGCCGCCTTCCAGCTTGGGCCTCTACCCTTGTCCAGCTCTGGTCCTTTTCAAGTGCATCTAGTCAGCCAGCAGAAAAGAGCTCAGAAAAGGCGCTCCTGCTTCTTGTGTTAGCTCCTTTCCTTTACGGGGACAGAGTCTGTGACACGTGAAGCTTAGAGGAGGACAGGGTTATTTTGGCCCATGTTTCGGAGGATTCAGTCCATGGCTGACTGACTCTTAGGCAGAGACAGGGTGGAGGAAGGGCCTGGAGGAAGAAAGCGCTCACTCCATGGCAACTGGAAAGCAGACAGAAAGTCAGGAACAAATATACTTCCACGTCGCCCCAGGGACCCGGACAGCCAGGCCTCAACTCCCCCCAGCACACTCAGCTATGAGCTCAGCAGTGGATCAGTCGCTGATGGGCGTAGCCCCCAATGTGCCAATCACCTACCGAAGACATAGACGCTGGGGTGCACTTCAGATCTAAATGGTAACGCTTAAACTGTGGCTTCTATTCTCAAGGCAAGAACTAGTACGCTGGCCACACTGAGATGCAAAGGGTATGGGAAATGTCACCTTTGACTGATCAGCCCTCTTTCCAGCATGAACTTCACACTACAGAAAGGGTAGCAACTTGGGTGGTCAGCTGACTGACCACCGTGATGGAATTGTTCACTCACTGTGATCCGACCTCTGAATCCTGCCCTAGTGAAGAATCTATAATCTCAGTGCAGTGAGATTTTGAGTCTAAGGTCTTCAATGGTAAGTCATTTGTAAGGCATTTTTTTCTGTTACAGAGCATATCCACACGTATTATCTCACTTAATCCCAAAAGTTCTTGGGGGGGGGTGGTTGATTACCTTGGTTTTATAAGTGCGGGAAATAAGTCTAAGCAGACAGGTGGTTTGCCCAAGTCCCACAGATGAGTCGATTTATTTATTTGGACGTTCAGATCCTAGAGATACAGCGGCTGCTGATGAGCTTAGATTGAGCTTGACCAAAACATTTTACAGATGAGTTTGGGGGAGGGTCAAGCAGAGCCTTGAGTAGAAATGGGTTCTCACAGATCCGTGGCTTGAGCAATAAACATTGTTTATGAAACCTGAAGACTATTTATCCAGTCTCTGCAAGGGCTACTAAAGTTGGAAGAAATTAGGGGACCACGGTAGCAGCAGAAGGAGTGACATAGAGAAGCAGCTGGAGACACAGCTAGTTTCTCAGTGTCTTTTGTTCCTCTCTCTTGAGCCAAAGTCCCAGAACATACGGTATAGAAATGAGCTTGCGTTTGGCGTAGTGATTTACATTACTGACTTTCTTTGCTGTTGGCCCTCTAAAAGGTCCTTCACTGATACAGAATTTTCCTTCCTGGAGGTTATGGGGGTCTTCACTTCCTCTTGCACCCCCTTCCGCGCCTTAGTCAGAGTCTGTCAGCCATCTGGTAATAAGGAGGGGCTGTCATTATTTTAATTATTTTTTTATCCCCTTGTTTCTTTGCTCCTTTCCCCCCAATAATGAGTTGGATCATTATTTTAATTCTTAACCATGCTTTCATCCTGGGCTAGTTTAAAGACTTAAAATTTTATTTTATATTTTATTGTGTAATATGAAATGTGAGTATGAAAAAGGAAAGAAATATATAACATAGGTATTCAACAACTAAATCAAAATATTAGCAGTTTCCAAGCATATTTATGTTAATAATTTCTAAATTAATTTGATTATGTTTATAGAACATATTTTGGTTGCTTTGTTAAAAGGAACATTCCTGAGACTAATTAAATTTAGTGATTATCTGAAAAAATGAAAACAAACAAAAAGGATTTGTAAATTCCAGAACCAATGCATGTTCTTAATAAGGACTTTTAAAAATTTATTTTTTAACTGACACATAAAAATTATGCACATTAATGAAATACTATGTGATGTTTCAATACAGTATACACTGTGCAATGTTTAAGTCAGGTCAATAACATCTATATGCTCAAATATTTATCATTTCTTCACGTGAAAACTCTCAAACAGCTCTCTTCTGCCTTTAGAGAGGTGCTGTGCAGCGTCATCCTGCTGCATGGCAGTGCCAGGACCTCCAGTTCTCTAACTACAGCTCACTGCCCATTGGCCAGTCTCTCCCCCTTGCTGCAAGCCCTCCCCCTCCCAGGTCCTGAGAACTCCAGCAGACCTGATCAGATGGTATTTATGGGGAAAAGGTGAGAAACAGAAACCAACTTAACTGGCTATAGCCCAGTCAATCAGCCAGTTGGTTTAGTTGTTGGGCCCAGTACAGTTGCCCAGTCCAAATTGATGGCTTTGTATAAAATATTAACAGCTTTCAAGTTGGTTTTTCTTTGCCAAATTTTATTTATTGATTGATTGAGACAGGGTCACCACGTAGTCCAGGCTGGCTTTGAACTCGCTAAGTAGCGCAAGCTGGTCTTGAACTCTCAAAGATCCTCCTGCTTCAGCTTCCTGAGTGCTGGGATTACAGATAGGCACTACCATGCCTGGCTCCAAGTTACATTTATAACACACGTATTTTGGTGAATGTCCTGTGAGCACTTGACAAGAACAATCCTGCTATTGATAAAGATAGCATACAAATACTGTTCAAGTGAAGTCAGTTGGTAGCATTGTTCAAGCCTGCAGCACCCTTGCTGACTTTGCGTCTGCCTGTTCTTCTGATGACTGGGAAAAGTGTTAAATCTCCAACACTAGCGGTAGGTTTGGCTGTTTCTTCTCTAGGTTCTTTCAGGTTTTGCTTCGCCTGTTTTGAAATTTCAGGTGCATATGTGTTTAAGATGATCACCTCTTCTTGGTGAACTGAATCCTTCATTATCATAAAATTTTCCACTTTATTTCTGAAATATTCTTTGCTTTCAAGCCTACTTTGTCTATTAATAACACGGTCATTCCAATACAGTATATTTTCACATCCCTCCACTTTTAATCCCTTGTGGACTTTTTGTATTGTTTTCCACTCTAATATTTGTTCCTCTGTCTTCTATTTAACAACTTTTTGAACACTTAATATTATTATTCTGTTAATTTGTGTTTGAACAATAGTATTTTATTTTAATTTATGTGGGGATTTCTAGCCATATCTTTTTTAAAATTTTTGTCGGTACTCTAGGGGTTATAATGTACATACCTAAACTTTCCACAGTGGTGGCACCAGTCTACACTCCCACCAATAGTGGAGTAGTGTCCCTTTTTCCTCACAGCCCCTGTAGCATTTGTTATTGGTTGATTTCTTGATTGCATCCATTCTTTCTGGAGTGAGATGGAATCTCAGTGTTGTTTTAATTTGCATTTCTCCAATGGCTAGTGATGCTGAACATTTTTTCATATATTTATTTGCTTTTTGTACTTCTTCAGCTGAGAAGTATCTATTCATTTTGGATGCTCATTTTTGGATTGGGTCTTCGAATTGGGGAATCTGTTTTTTTGAGTTCTGTATATACGTATTCTAGATGGTAGTCCATTGTCTAAGGAGCTGGTAAAAACTTTTCCCACTCTGTTGGTTGTCTCTCCACTCTGTTGGTCATTTCTTTTGCTGTGTAAAAGCTTTTTAATTTGATATGATCCCAGTTGTGGATTCTTTGTAATATCTCCTGTGCGATTAGGATTTTGTTCATAAAGTCTTTCCCTGTACCAATGTTTCCAGAGTTCTACTTTATCTTCCAGCAGATTTAGTACTTCTCTTTTATTATTTCAATCTTTGATTCATTTTGATTTTAGTTTAAGTGCATAGTGAGAGATATGAGATATGGAATTGGGATCTGAGTCATTTCATTTATAATATTCTGGGTGTCTCTTGACAGCCTGGCCATGGTTCCCTCACCATGGACTTTCCAGTGATTGTTCCTTGCCCAGTCACTGTGATAGTTTAGCACTGGGAGCCCTGAGATGTAGCTGACCTGAGGCTCACTGGCCCCTCCCTAACATGGCATCTGACAAACCATGCTTCATAGGGGACGCAGCAGTTACTTGGACGGGAGTCACTCACCAGCTGTGGATGCACAGCATCCACTTCTCTCTTCCAGTGATGTTTTCCCTGGAGGTCTCTGGAGTCACTGCCCTCGCTCTGCTCTGTACAGTAGATCTTCCTTCCTTCCAAGATCTGGGAACTGAGAAGAAAGTACAGGCTGCCCCTTCCTTTTTCTGTGTTGTGCTCTGTTTCTTCAATTTCTCTGTAGGCGCCAGTTTTCCTTTCAGATACTCCTTGGGTCCCAGGGACCCACCTGTCTCCTTTTCTTCCCCAAGTTATTTCTCAGTGTCCGCCTTCTGAATCTTGGAGAGGGTGGTTTGTTCCTGCTTATTGTGTCACTATCTTCCCATTCCTAAAATGTTTTTTTTAAAAAAAAGAGGCTTAAAAATTAGAAATATGTGTGTTTACAGATATTTACCATTTCTGGTTTTCTTTATTTCCTTATACAGGTTCAAATTTCTATCTAGGATTATTTCAGCTTAAAAATATCCTCTTTAATTGTTTTATTGGTGCCAGCCAAAAAAGATCTACCCAGATTTAATTTGCCTAAAATGTTTTAATTTTTGTGTTGGATTTTGAAAGATATTTTTTCTGAATATAGGTTCTAGATTAATAGTTCATTTTTCTTTTAGCACTTTAAAGATGTCATTCAGTTTTTTTGGTTTCATTGTTTCCACTAAGAAATCAGTAGAATATTTGCCTTGGTTCCTCTATACATAATGTGTATGTTTGTGTTATATGTGTATTTCAGGCTGCTTTAATTTTTTTAACCTAATTTCAACAATTCACTTATGATCCACTTTTGAGATTGCTGGCTTTTATCTCATTTGGGTTTGCTGAGCTTCTTGGATCCATGAGTATATAATTTTTAAATCAAATTTGGAAAGATTTTGGCCATTGTTTCTTTAAATATCACTTTTGAATACCATTGCCACTGACTTCTCCTGGGACTACAGTTGTACATATTGTCCCACACGTCACGAGGCACTTGTAGTATTTTTAAGACTTTTCCCCCCTCCTATGCCTTAGTCCAGATAATTTTAACTGCTGTCTTCAGGGCTACTCATCTTCCTTTGTGTAGTGTCTAATCCTCGTTAAGCCAACCACTTAATTTTCCATTTCAAACAAATCATTACTTGGCCTAATACCATTTTTCCTTGGTGATTTAAAATTCTACCTTTGTCACACACTGATTCCCATAGATGTTTGTATTTAATGTACTTCCTATTCTGTACATTGATTTGTTTGTGTACTTACGTTTTACAACCTTTTGTTATTATTACTTAATATATGGTAACACCTGACAGGGTTAGTTCTCTCGCAACATTTGTGTTTGTCTTTCTATTCTTATTTATTTTTTCTAAAAAAAGTTTAAAGTTAGATTGTTCAATGAAAAGAAAATTCTGTCAATATTTTAGAAATTATATTATTAGGTTAACTTAGGGATAATTAACATTTTTCTCATGTCATATCTTCCTATGCATGGTTTGTCTTCTTCATTTTTTACTCTCCCTTTGCAGCCCCAAGTAGCATTTTAAAGTTTTCTTCATATAGGTCTTAAATATTTTTACTACATATTTTTTAGGCTTCCTATGTTTTGTTACTGTGGCTATTATAAATGTTATCCTCCTGTTACTGCATGTTCTAAGTGGTTATTGCTTTTACACAGAAAAACTGTTAATCTGTATGTTAGTCTTAGTTTCCGTCCCTTTGTTCATATCTTTTCAGGTACACAGTGTAATATCTGAAGAGTAGCACTCTGCTGAATTTGCATGTTCCAGTTTAAATGTTCTGAGACTGCCTGTCTTAGTTTATCTCTAGCTTTAGATGCCCTAAACATACTCATTTAAAAACCTTCTCATATTGTGCCATTACTTGTAGTTTCTGAGTGTAAAACTTTCCTATTTCACCTGTTGGCTGCATTTCAAAGTACTTCCTTTCTTCATGTAGTTAGATGTATTTTACCATGAACTCATCTTTAGGCGGAATAGTTTTGTGGTGAGTCCCAGGAGCCTGGCTTGTGCAGGTATCTGTATCATTTGGTTCACATTTCCTTTTGTGAGGTCCATTCTTGGATAACTTTTATGTTTATTTTTGACTATAACTTCCTGTAGTTATGGTTAGAAGAAAGTTAGACCAACACCCACACGCAGTGCAACTTTGGAAGTCTGATTTCTGGAGGCTTAGTTCTCCCTCCTACGACACTGGGCAGATGGTCAACTTCCTGCCGCACCCTGAGCCCAGCAGCAGTTTTTCTACTCTTTATTTCATGGGAGGAGCAGCTTTTTGGCTTTTAGCTTTATTCAAAGACATCAAGTCTGCTTCTTACCACCTGCAGGGCTGAAGCCTACCCCTCTGTCCGTGAGTCTTACAGCCCACTTTCTGTGCTCCTGATAGCCCTCTTAGCCATTTGCTTTCAGCGCCTGCTCGATTTTATGAGCTTGAATTTCTATTTCCTTCTTGGGACCCGGGAATTTTCCTTGCTTATTCTTGAGTTTGACTATGGAAGGATGATGATCATAATAGCAGCAATAAAATCTTGTTATTATATTTTATCCAAAATTTACATGGGCTTGCAGTATATTAGGAAATATCTCACGTCAGTTCAATCGGTGTCAGTGACCAATATTTCCTGATGAGCCATTAAGTGATTCTGACACGTCTTTTCCTGTCACAAAGAGGAATACTTAATCTCAAGGTATTTTGGACCCTAGAAAATAGATTTAAGTGTTTCAGTTCATTCATTCCCTCAACAACTTTTCCCACACCCTCTCTTCCATTTCATATAGCAACGTTTATTGAGCATCTATTTTGCTCCAGGAAGCAAGGTTGTCGTCCAGCATACACAATTGCACAGTTAACTCAGTTTTGTTAGGTGTCACTCTCTGTGGCCCGGAGTCATTTTAATGCACTATTGTAAGTACTTAAAATAGAGAGGGGGCAGCACATTTGTAGGGAAATGTTTAAATGTTCTGTGCATGAGGGGGAAATGGGGATGACGATGTGTCTGTGTTTCATGTATCTCAGAAACAGCAAGGAAGGATGGCAAAGCGGCAGCAGAGGCCGGGAGGGAGAGTGCTGCGCTGGGTGTTAGGATCTTTGGCTACTGGCTCTTTTGCTAATCAGTGTGGCAGCTCTCAACCTCCTTGCGGTTCTGACCCAGCAGTCCTGGAGGGGTCCCAGTCTTCTGCATACTTAGGAGTATCTTCGGATGATTTTAATGTAAAATTAAGATTTGTGACTGATTTTGGAAACAATATCACACTGACCCTCACTTTTCACTTTACCTGAAAATAAATTTCTGTTAATCTCTAAAAATGCCAACTTTTTGCTCCCATGTGTCCCTCATTTGGTATGTGCATCTCTGCACATAGAACTGGGTGCTGTAAGTAGTGCACAGAGTGGAAGAAGTCTGAAGTTGACAAGAAACTACATCCACTGTATCCTTCTTTCACTTTCTAGGCTGACAGTGCCACTAATGGGGTTACTTAGACCCACAGAAATTTAGGAGCTACTTACATGGCTCTGGGGAACTCACCTTAGGTTTGTCTCTCAGTGTAAATGTGCCTCAGTGCTCTCGACTGTAAAGTAAAGCAGATAATTTTCAGATCCAGAATCCTAGTCTGACTCTGTTGATAACAGTTGTCATTGTTGCTTTTGTTATTAATATTAAGTGTACTCTCACTGACTTTGGAGTCTTGGCTACTATTTTCCTGAAAGATGTGTCCGTAGGTTCAGATAATGAGAGACTAGTTTTTCTATCATCCAGTGTTGTTATTAAGTAACGGTAATTGATGTAACAGCTCAACTAGTTAAATGACCTGCCTTTGCACCCCAATTGTTACATTTTGAAGTGACAAGGTTGAGTTTGATCCGAGGAATCTACCTTATTGATGTGGAGTCACACCTCAGGGGTGTGTGGGCGGGCACAGGAGTGTGAATAGTAATTGTTAGTGAGCCCAGGTGGAGGATGACAGGGAGATTCTCAGAGGCCAAGGTTCCAAATGTTTCTTATTCATTATATTCAAAACAAACTGTCAGCCTAAAAGCCCCACTTAGGGTGCAGCACATGGCACCACAGCCATGGCAGTAAATTTCCTGATGCACTGGTTTTCATTTTGGGAATTGAAGTAGTGTAGTGGAAAAAATATGCTCTCTGGAGCCAGGGAGACTGGGTTCAAAATCAGGCCCTCCCACTTAGCAGCTTTAGGACAGTGGGCAGATTCCATGGCCACATGGTGCCTCAGTTTCCTCTTTGGAAATATCAAGATAATGGTGATAACCACATCAACTTCAAAAAGCTATTGTACAGATAAGTCAAGAAGTCTTAGATACACTTATTTGCACCAAGACAATGATTTAATCCATTGCAACAAATGTCAGGGCAAGTTGAGGCAAACCTCAGTCTTCTCTTGATATGCAAGGGCCATGTTGGCCATTCCTGAAGGCCTTGTCCAGCACTGCCCGGCTCTTGCACATGGAAAGTCAGCCTTGTGTGGGGCACCGCCACCTCTGCAAGGGCGGGCCTGTGGAGACAAAGTGAGCACCCCGAATAAGCGTCTCTGAGCCCAAGCAAGGGCTGCCGGATGAGGCAGCTGATTGGTAGTTCCTTTCCTTCATCAGCTCTGCTCCTCTTCCGTTTTGGTCTCTCCCTTGCTGCACCTTGTTTTCCTCTCTCCTACTCCTCGTTCCCCAGCCCAGGCCCCCCAGTCTTCCTTACCCACAGGCATTACTCAGCTGGAGATCATTCTCAGGACATGGGGCCCCGCAGTAAGCCTGACCTGAGTCCCTGACCCATTTCCTTGTTTCAGCCTCACCTCTCTGAAGTGGAGCCCTTGTCCTTAGCTCGTCCTTTTCCTTCCAGGAGATGGCAGGGACTCGTCTGAGGATGAGCCTCCTGGATTACAAACTGAAGAGACTCACCCTGGCTAGTAACAGGTGGGCAGCTGGGTGCTGTTCCCTGGGCAGACTGTTTTCTCACACACACACATGTTGCTTAGGGAAGTGCTCAAAAGAGAGACATGCCAAGTTGGCATCACCTCTTTTTAGCCAGCACTCAAGAGTCAAGTCCATTTTGGCTTTAATTACAAGAACATGGAGCTCAGGGTAGACTCTGCAGAAGTAAGAACAAGAGCAAAGAGATTAAAGTTGTGTTTTGTTCACATAAAAAAGTTTGATATTTTGAGACCATTGAGTTGTTATTGGAGATCTCCTTGTTATCACTGAGAGAAGGAGAACAAAACCAACTCATTGAGAGCAGATTGACTGATGTGTGATTCTTTTAATGAATTCTTAGCAAGTGGCTTTAGGTACTTTCATTTTTCACTAAAACAATTTTTATAAACCTCTCAAAGTCCAAGCTTTTCTGGTCACACATATCCTTGCTTTGTTATGCATAGTTACATACACAGAACTATGTGTTACCTCCGTGGCCCAAACTGGAGAAATATGAAGTTTATAAGAAAATAGCGGGGCTACTATGTTCATTTTCTCATGCTGCATAACAAAGAGCAAGGAGCTGGGCACCTTAGAACAACAGGTATTTATTGTCTCACAGCTCTGGAAAGTGGAATCCGAGATCCCTCTGAAGGCACAAAGGAAGAATCTGTCCTTGGCCTCTCCTAGTTTCTTGTCTTGTGGTGACATAACTCCAGTCATCACGTGGAACATTCTCTGTGTGTGTCTATGTCAAATTTTCCCATTATAGAAGGTTGTCTGTCATATTGGGCACCCTACTATAGCATGAACTAGTTATATCTACAGAAACTTCAAATAAGGTCATATCCTGAGGTACTGGGAGTTAGGAATTCAAGATACAAAAATTTTGGAGTAGGGAGATGCTGTTCAATGCATGACAGCCACGGCTATGTCCTAAAGACATGACTCCACTGAAGTGTGTGGTCTGCTGCCCACAGCCAGGCTACAGTACCACCCCTAAGTGCTCCCTGATATACATTTGATAGAAGAGCCCTGATGCTAGTTTCCATATGCTTGAAATGAGGTCATGGACAGGGCCTGAAATATGCAAGGCCACATAAAGATTTTGTGTTTTACCCTAACAATGGGGAGTCATTATATACTCACAAATGAAGGGTGGTCAGGCTGTACAAAGCTCCTTCCCAGTATGGCAATGAGAAGCAGAATGAAGGTAGAACAAAGTGGTTGTAATTATGCAGGCAAGTGGGAGACCCGACTTGCACCTTCACAGTGGTAATGGGAACACAGAGCAGATGACCTGGAGATAAAGCCATAACTTATATGTCAAGGTACCTAGACAAGAGGCACTAAATTATGTGCTATTTAACACGAGAACTGCCAGTTGGGGATTGTTGGCAAGGAAAACTGACATTTGGGTTTCTGGAGATAGGCACATTAATTTTAGAACAGAGTGTCTTGTTTTCAAGTAAGTCACCAGAATAAACAATCGAGTTAAACCAAAACAAAGCAAATTTTCTTGAAATAAATGGTGGGGACATCAAACCTAAGCATGGAAGCTGTAGAGTGAGATGCAAAATTGTGGATTTTGACTGAATTATCAGTCTTCCTATGTATTAGTTTTCTATTTGCTGCTGTAACAAGCTACCACAAATGTAGTAGTTTAAATGACACAAATTCCTTCCCTTCCCTTGCTGTAGATTAGAAGGGTGGTGTGGCTCTTACAAGGATATAGTCAGGTGCTGGTAGCACTGACTTTCTCTCTGGGGCCTGTAAAACTCCCCTCTCCTCTTGGAAGGCCGCAGACACTTACTCCAATGAGCTATACCCCCAGCCCCCTCTTCCTCCACTTTTAAAGCCAGTAGTATAGCATCTCTTGAGTTCTCCTTCTACCATCATGGGTCTTTTTCTGACCCTCTTTTTTGGCTTTCCCCTTCTACTGTTAAGAACCCTTATTCTGGATCCTGCTGGGTGGTCTCAGGTCCTCCCCCTATCTCATGGTTAGCTGATTAGCAAGCTGAATTCTATCTGAAACCTTAATTTCCATCTGTTCATACCTGAATGTGTTCACAGGCTCTGGAATTACAAGTATAGATCTTTGGACGACATCCTGCTGCTTCCACATCCTACAAGGTGTTGAAATTAGTAGAGAGCTGAAACTCAGGGCTGGAGAGTGCAGTTGTCTTATCTGGGTCCTGGTGAATCAGACAGGCTTCTCCTGAAAGAAAGAGGGGTCACCATGCCAGTTGTGCTGGGGCAGCAGGCTAAGAGAAGAGAACAGCACTTCCTGTCCTCTGGAGTTGGATGATCTGGACTCTGCTGGCTGATCTGTCCTAAAGATTCTCTTTGATGTGTCTGCAGCCCGAGGGGAGGCAGACATCAGTCAGATTGGGGTTTAGGAACTGCATGTCCCAGCAGGAGCACGAGTGTTAGTCCCAAGTATTCAGGAACCACCGCCATCAGTTTTGCTGAGGAGTTGTTTCCAGGTATCAGTGGTTGGGGCAGTGGCTGCCAGGCTCAGTGAATCTTTATGTGGGTAAAGCACATGCTGGAAAAATCAGTTATAAGTGAATGTGAGGTGAATCAGAAGCTGCAGGTGCAGCCACAAAACCACAAGTGGCCAGAGGGAGTGGTAAGTGCCCCTCTGGGCTGTACTCTTCAGGGATCCCCAGGAATGTATGACAGACCAACTGTTCAGCTAATCCCAGGCAGGTGAGGTACAGTACAAGCATTAGTTTTCAGCTACTAGAGCAATTTGGGTTTTGGTTGGAAGACAGTCTCCAAGATTTTGAGGTGACAGGATGTGGGAGACAAAGTTGAAGGGGAATCTGGTATAGGTGCAGCCAGGGATGAAATCCTGACCGCTTGGGGATCACTTCCAGGAGGCCTGAGGAAGAAAGGATGCAGCCATCTGGTCTCTGGGGTTGGAGCAGTGCACTAAGAAGATACCAGCAACGTTTAGCTGTTAAGGTATTTAGCACTGGAAGAACCTCTGGGTCTTCTGATGTGGGATCGCCCCATCACTCCCAGGTCTTCTTGGGGAGGAGGTTTCCCTACCAGAAAACAGGGAAAGCGCATCCTGAATTTTCCTGTGTGATCTGAGGGAAGATGCTTCTATGAGGAAAGGCTGTTGTTCTCAGGGCTATCTCACCTTCCTCTGTACCACATCTAGCTCTTTGGTTTTTTCCTTCACTTGCTCTTTTTCTTCTTACTTAGATTATCTGCTTCATTCTTTCTGCTTAATCTTTTTTCTTTTTTGAGACAGGGTTTCACTATGTAGTTCAGGCTGACCTTAAACTCACTATGTAGCCCAGACTGGCCTTGAACTTGTAGCAATCCTCCTGCTTCAGCTTCTTGAGTGCTGGGATTACAGGCATGCACTACCATGCCTGGCAATCTTTTTTTTTAAATAAGAAAAAAGTTGTTAAAGTCTTAGTCTCAAGCTCTAACCCACAATTGTTCATAATATTATATGCTCCTAAAATCTGATGGTCTAAAATGCATTTCCCAGAAATAATGGCTTTGCCATTGCAACAGAAGAGAGATGGTAATGGGCTCAGTGACAAATAGCTTCTCTCATCTCCTGCTTCTAGAGTAGCAAGAGCTAATGCCAGTGCTCAAGTCTGGTTCCAAAGGGCTCTTCATTTCAGTCATGCCTCTTCCTTGGACATGGCTATTTGTACCTTACCTCTAACTCACTCACTCAGTTATGTCCTGCGAGTTTGAGGAACTGAGTAGAGAGGGCATTTGTGAGTGATTTCAGCCTTCAGAGGATTGACTGGAGATTCTGTCAGAGTTCAGAGAGGGTAGAAGGGACTGTAAGGGGCTTGAGTTGGCAAAAGAAAACTTAAATTTTTAAAAGCTTTTTAAAATCATTTTTCTAAGAGACAGAAACTGGGGTTGGGGATGTGACTCAGTCGTAGAGTTCTTGTCTTGCATGCACAAGGCCCTGGATTCAATCCCCAGCACCAGGAGAGGGGTGGGGAGAGACAGTGAGAGAGAGAGGGAGAGAGGGAGAGGGAGAGAGGGAGAGAGGGAGACAGAGAGACAGAGACAGAGAGAGAGAGAGAGAGAGACAGAGAGAGAGAGAGAGAGAGAGAGAATCTGTGTATGTTGCCAGCCTTGAACTTCTGGTTTGAAGTAACTGCCTCAACCTCTTGAGTAGCTGAGATTTTTTGAAATCAGCTCTTGAAGGATTTCCTGCAAGGATACACGGTACTTTCAATGGAGGAAGAAGTAAGCATAAGGGATATGATAAATAAATATGGAATATGGTGTGTGTGTGTGTGTGTGTGTGTGTGTGTGTGTGTGTGTACATGTGTTCCGTCAAAGTCTCCCTATCTTGTTCCTTAGCCACCCAATACTTTCCCTAGAGGTAGACTTAAACTAAAAAATATTTGACAAACACAGAGCCCATCTGCTTGCCTGTTTGTGGATGGATGATTGATGCTTTTTTAAGAACAGAAGTACCCAACATGCATGTTTCACTGTATTCTCTGTGATGCACTGTGTGGCAACTCTTTCCAACCACCAAACCCTCACAAAGAAGATTTCACTAACCATGTTTCCTCCTTCTTCCAAGAGGGAGAACATTTGAGACCAAAAGTAATTTTACAATGTTAGCCACCACTCCCCAACCCAAGAACCCACAAAAATCTTGAGAGGGCTTTGGGCTACCACAAAAGGATGGGTTGTGGGTTTGAGCCAAGAAAACCAAGATCTAAGGAAAATGGGAACCCAGCTAGCCTGTGGGCTGCAGCATAAATGGAGACTGGACCAGGGGCAGGGCTGCCCTGCCCTACACCAGTGTGCAAGGAGGGTGTTCAAGGGATGCTCAGAAACAGTCCTGATGGCACTGACAGGAGCAGGGTGTGCAGGCTGTGGACATAGGTGGATGAGCACTTCCCAGATGGGTTTCCTGACCAGAAAAGGACTCCTGCCTGGAAGGTCATGAGGGAAAGATCCCAATTTTTCTTCCCCTGCTGTGAAATCAATTAAAAACAGGATGGATTCAAAATGATTTTATAACCTCCTCCACCTCCTGGCTTCCTCTCTTTCTGGGGGTGGGCCAGCTCAGAATGGGGAAAGACAGGAGTCTCATGGTCTGAAAATTCTTCAGCAGTTTAAGTAACAGTGACCTTTGGTCCAGCTCTCCTCAGGGGACCCACGCTGGCAGAACCTGTTGCTCCAGAGAATGGGCAGAGCAGAAGGAGCTGCAGAAGATGGAGTGGGGAGGGCCAGGGTCCCACCAGGACTTCGCCGCTGTAGTTTCACTCAGAAGTGTCTGACTTGAGGGAAACAAAGCATCTAGATTTAAAAGAGGATTTATTTCCCACAGAATAATTTGAAAGGCTTATTATGCTTAAACATCATTACTTCATATGAGCCCACATCAGTAATCTTCCTGCCTGCATTGATCTACAAAGCGTGATAATACGTAACTCGTACGGAATGCCACTTTCAACCAGGCATGTTATTATGCACTGTTCTGAAATGAACTCTAATTCATGTAACTAGCTAAGATTAGGTAATATTTCCCCCAATCTAAATGCAAGGAAAGTGAGGCTCAGAGACACTAAATAATTATCAGAGTTTAAACAGCTAGTAAATAGCAAAACCAGGACCCAAACCTCAAGTCTACTTTTCACTCCCCAGCACATTACAATAATAATTAATAATAATAACAACAACAATAACAGTTCCCATTTAGTAAGCCCTTTCTGTGTGCCAGATGTCTGGCACATGTTGTCTGAACCCTCACAGCAAACCTGTGAGGAAGGTTTCTAAGCTCCTCTTACAGATGAATGGGTCAGAGTGAAGGACACAGCTCGAGGTCCTAGGACCAACTCGGTAAGGTCTGGCCTTGAATATGCTCTGTGGGGGTCTTTGATGTCAAGCTTTTCATGCTACTTCAGGGGCCTGGAAGATCCTCTTGTCCCTAGGTGCTTCCAGTGGTGAGTTGAGGCTACCTTGGGCTGTGCACAGAGCCTTCAAGCAGCCTCTGCCAGCGCACACTGCTCTCAGAAGCACGTAATGTTTCCTAGGGTCTCAGCCAACTTGGAAGAGGCCTTTTAGACATCTCAGGGGACAGGGTTCAAAGAATCTCAAATGCAGAGAGAGACTTTTTGTCAGGGCATACTGCTGCATACACAAAGCTGCCTCCATCTTTCCCAAAGAAGAGGATTAGCTGGGATGGACCCATCACTTCTGAGTCTGGCAACCTAGAATCTCATTTATACCCCCAGTGCAAAGTCCTATGACTGGCTTCCTCAGTTTATGCATGGCTCCCTAGTCCACAGACAGCCCTTATCAGCTCTTTGGCAACTCTGTCTTCTTTGAAATTCTATTTTCCAGACAAAGTCTCACCCAAAATATATTGGGGGGTCTTGACATCCACATCTTCACTCACTTGCTTCCACGTTCCTCTCTCCCTGTAGCTTGTGGTCCCTAAGCCACAACGATATCAAGACAGTGCAAGCCTGGGCCAGCCTTGAGAACTAGCTCAAACACTTTCACATCTGTTACATCTTCAGGGTTCTTGTCACCCAAGAAGGAAAGGCAGTGTGTGTACAAGCTTTTAGGAAAGAAATATAAGGCCACGTTTATGTCTGCTAAAGTTTAGGGTCCCATGGATCCCATTGTCTCCATCTCTTTTGTGCCAGATTCTATCCTATACCACAGTCAGGGAAATAGCCACTGTGACGCAGAACATCACTCTAATTTGAGATGTTTCCCTCAAGGAGCCCAGTAAATGTTCTGAAAACTCAGCATGAAAATCACAATGCCCATGAAAATGAAGCTTATGCCTAGAACAATCCATTTCAGAACAAGATTATCACATGACTTGAACTACCCAGGAGTAGTTATTTATTCATTCAACAAATGCTTACTGAGTGTCTTGCAGGGACCAGGTACTATCAAGTACTGCAGATTCTGGGCAGAACAGTGTAGATAAACTCTTAGTCCTTTGGAGTTCATAGTAGGTCAAGGAAGTCAGATAACTGATTAGGAACTTATTAAAGTTTGTGCTGTAGGAGCAGAGAGCAGGGTAGCTTAGGCAGCTCAAAGATCTGGGATGGCTTCCATGAGGAAGTGATGTTTAAATGGAGACCTTGAGGACAAACAGAAGCTGGTCAGGTAGGGGAAAGGGAGGAGGAACCCTCAAAGTCCTCCAAGGTCAAGGGACTCGACTGACTCTGGGCCCAGCTGCTGTGCTCTGACATCTGTCACATTTTTGCTGAGGCTCTGCGCCGCTCAGGCAGCTGGGCCGTGACCAAATGTGGCGTGAGTGTCACTCCTTCACCTGGAGTCAGACTTATGCCGTGGGTAGGAGTGACATTGCCCAGGGAGTGTGACGTGAGCCAGGCCACAAGGACAAAGGGAAAGGAGCTCAGGGCAAGCCCTGAGATTTCTCTCCTCCCAGCAGCAGACGGAAAAGTCATACACTAGAAGCTAACAATTTCCTCCAGGGATTAGGCAACACTAGACTTCTGTCTCTTCTTTTAAAATTCCAGAGCAACTTTAATTGAAAGCATCTTGTTTCAGGGTAGAGTCTCAAAGGGCTTTGGGTATAGGGAAGTGTTTGGACAATCAACTTTTATTCTACCTGCAAGAGCTTTTCCTTTCCCCTAATATTTTTATCCATACAGTGTCAGAAGAAGCTGACTCTCCAGAGTTTCATCTTGGCAGGGCCATTCCCCAGATTTGACTAGGCAGAGGCCCAGGCAGGACTCAGACTGGACTAGTCAGGTGCCAGGTGTGTTACTGCAGCAGTGAACACTTGTAGATGCTTCTAGTCAGCATCCCAGGATCAGATTCTTCCAGCCTGCATGGGGAGGACATCCTGCTCTGGCCGCCCTGCATCATGAGGCAGATCTAGTTCTCACTGCATACTAATAAATTGATTTTCCAGTTTCATTTAAAAATACATAAAAGAATAACATTAACATCAAAGGAGATCAACAAAAAGGAAAAGAGTTACAAAAGACAACGTGTGGCTTATGGGTATGAGGGGAGGGTGAATGCTGGCTTTTAGGTAGAGGAGGCTACCCCAGGCAGGGTTTCCCTTGTGCCTTTCAAATCCATCCTTTGTGTGTGTGCTGCCTGGGGCTTAGGTAGGAGTATCTAACCTTTGAAGTCATACAAAAGGAAAATTGACCCTGCTGGCGATCATTTAAGGACATGTTTTTGGACAAATGAAAGGAAACACCTATTTATAGCCTATAAATGGAACCCATTACTCCCATATGGTGTTTGAGGTAAATTAAAAAATGGGTCGCAGTAGAGAGCACATAAAGTAATGTGATGGTCATTAGTGTAAACTTATGAAGACAGAACGTGGTAATGTTCACACAGAAGTGTTCTCGGTGCCCCTCTGGGGGAGCTGGTGGTCTGAGCACCTCATGTTCCCAGGTATTCTAAAGCATGGAGTTGCTTCTTCTAAGCTCTGCCTTTGCTCCACTGTTCCTTTGCTACTCTTTTGTAAGGCTGGGAAACTACCATGTAGTTGTTGAGATCCAATTTCAAACAGACACTCTTCTAGGAAGCCCACCCTGAATCTCCAGGCCGAAGATGGTCACTTCTTCCTATGCATTCTACACAAGCACACATACAAAACCTTCACCATGGCTCTACTTATCTGTACAGCTGGATGACATCGTTTCCAGGGCAGATTGTGCATGATTCATGTCATTACCGCACAGGTCCACCCAATTATCCTTATGCAGGAAATGCAAGCTGAATGAATGAATGAGGGAATGAGTGTTGCAGCTATAATGCCCACTCACTATTCAGAGCATATTATATGTGCAGGACATTCACAGACTCTTTGTTCATAACAGTTGAGCAATACTCTTTTTCCAGAACAGATGTCTGTTTATCTCAGTTAATATACACGATTGTTTCCAAAGCAGCCATCTGGGTGGCTGAAGTGAAGTAGTCAAGAGGCTTGTTGAGATTTCAGAGTCTTTAACTTTAGCTGTGTTTCTCAGACAAGTGAGACAGTTCCCCAGAAATATGGTCTAGAAATATTGCCAACGCACATTCCAGTGACTTTGAGATGTTTAAAAAACAGACATATCACCTTTCAGGCTGAAATCCCTGGGAAGTGCATTTTAAAGTTGGGCTTCTTTCCAACTTCGTAGGTTGTGAATGACACAGTCTGTGGAAACTTTATGAGATCATGAGCATGCTGAAGTCCGAAAATTTGAAGAAGTCTTAACCACAAATCAAACAAGTACCACATTTGCATATTTAGGAAAAAAACCCAGCAAGCCAAGGTCCAATGGTAAGAATGCTGCCAAAGAGTTTGTTTTTTAATCACTGGATTAATTTCACTGCTTATTACTAGATTTTCAGACTTTGTCTTTCTTGATTTAGTTTTGGTAATTTGTATGAACCTAGGAATCTGTGCATTTCTTGAAGATTTTATGATATGTTGGAATATAATTTTTCACATAGTTTCTACCTACTCTGCTCTGGTGTCTTCTGAATTGCAGTAGCGTCTGTTGTGATTTCATCTTTTTCATTACTAAGCGCATTCATGTGAGTCTTTCATTTGGTAAGTTTGGCTAAGGGTTTATCTGTTTTGTTTATTCTTTCAAAGAATTAGCTCTTTGATGCATTGATTAAGTTTTTATTCTCTCTTTCATTAATTTATGCTCTGATATTTTTTATTTCCTTCCTTAAATTTGGTTTGAGTTTGTATTGTTGTTTTTTGAGTGTCTTGAGGATCATTATTAGGTTATCTACCTACTTGAGCTCACCTGTTTTTCACATGTGAATGTTAATTGCAATGTTTCCCTCATAAGATGATTTCCATTATGTCCCATAGGTACTGGCATTATTGTTTGATTTCAGAAATTGTTTTTCTTCCTTATTTTTCTATGACCCATTGGATGTTTAGCAGTATGTTGTTGTTTCCAGATGTTTACAAATTTTTGTGGTTTCTTCTAGGATTGATTTCTAGTTTCAATGCACAACAGTTTGAGAGTAAGCATGAGGTGATTTTTTTGTATTTATTTAAGCATGATTTTTGGACTAGTATGTGATCTATTTTGTGGAAAGTTCTATGTGCTGCTGAGAATAATGTGTATTCTGTTGTAGTAGGATAGAAAATTCTGTAGATATCTATTCAGTCCATTTGTTCAAAGGTATGGTCCAAATATGACATTTCTTTTTTGGGTTTTTGTTTAGTTGATCTGTCTCTTTGTGAAAGCAGAGTATTGAGATCACCCACTGTGATTGTGTTGGTGTTTATTTGATATACAGTAGTATTTATTTTATAAAGTTAGGTGCTCCAGTATTTGGTGCATGTATATTTAAAAGTGTTACTCTTCCTGTTGGATTGTTCCTTTAACTAGTATATAGTGACCTTCTTTGCCTTTTCTGATCAGCTTTAGCTTGAGGTTTTCTTTGTCTGAAGGTGAATTTGATACCACTGCTTGCTTTGGGGGTCTTTGTATGTGAAATTGATTCCAAAAATTGTTTAATTTCTTCCATGACCCATTGAATGTTTAGCAGTATGTTGTTTCCAGGTGTTACAGAGTTTCTGTGGTTTCTTCTGGGATTGATTTCTAGTTTCAATGTACAACAGTTGGACAGTAAACATGGAGTAATTTTTTTGTATTTATTTAAGCATACTTTGTAGACTAGTATGTGATCTATTTTGCAGAAAGTTTTCTATCCTTTGTTTTCTACCCCTTAAATTTTAGTCTATGAATATCATTTCAAATCATATATGTTTCTTGAATGCAATAGACTATTGATTTTGGTTTTCTGATTCACTGTGTCCATCTGTGTGTTTTCAAAGTGAAATCGAGGCCATTGGTATTAAAAGTTATTACTGCAAGGTGTTGATTTATTCCTGACATTGTATTCTTTTTCTGTTGACTTCTTTTTTTGCTTATCTACTTGCCTTGCTTGATGTATTCATCCTATCTAAATATTTGACTATCAGCTTTGTTGTCTTTGGAATATTCTTGAGTATTTTCTAGAGTGCTTGTTTGGTGTTCATGGATTTCTTAAGTTGTTCTTCTTCATGTCCTCCTTTTTCCATTTATTTTGAAAGAAAGTTTTGCATGATTGTAAATCTGGGCTGGAAGTTGTTTGCTTTTAGTGCTTGACATACTTCACTTCAGCTCTCCTGGCCTTTAAAGTTTGTGTTGAGATTTCTGCTGTAATACTAATGGGTTTAGTTTTATATGAGATTTTTTGCTTTTCTCTGACAGCTTTTAAGGTTCTCTCTTTTTGTTAGATATTTGGAATTTTGACTAAGATATATCATGGAAGATTTTTTTCATCCTGGATGTTTGCTCTGTAAGTCTTGCCAGGAACTGAAGTCTTTCCTTATACTTGGGAAATATTCTGATTTCTATAAACATATTTTTTACTCCACATAGGCCATCTGTCTTAGTTTCTGTCTGACTGTAGTTACCCTTAAATTGCTCATCTTAGTATTGTGTAGTAGATGTTTGATCAATCTTTCTGTTCTATTATTGTATTTTGAATTCAACAAGACTTTTGAAGACATTATGACACCATTACCCCTCTAACTCTTCAATAAAATTTAAAGGAAAAGAGTGCTTCCATACTCACTGCTGTAAACCAGCATCACTCAGACCCCCAAGCTAGACAAAGATCCAACTAAAAAGAAAATTATAGACCAGTCTCCTTAATGAACATAGAAGCAAAAATCTGTAATGAGATATTGGCAAACAGAGTGCAGCAAATAATCAAAAGGATTATACCTCATGAGCAAGTAGGCATCATCTCAGGTTTTCAAGGGTGGTTCAACCTATTCAAGTCAATAAGTTTAATATATAAACAGAAGCAAAAACAAAAGTCACATGATCATATCAATAGATACTGAAAAGGCCTTTGACAAAATCCAGCACCCATTCATCATAAAACTCCAAAGAAAGTAGGTATAGGAAGCTTTTACCTGAGTCTGATGAATCCATTTATGACAAACTAGTGGCCAATATGCATTAAACGAGGGGAAAACTGAAATCTTTTCCTCTAAAATCAGAAACAAGTGAAGGGTGCCCATCATCACCACTGCTGCTCAACACAGTGTTTGAAACATTAGACAGAGCAATCAGATAAAAGGAAGAAATAAAAGGGATACATATAGAAAAGAAAAGGTCAAATTATTTGCAGATGATATGACCCTCTACCTAGAAGACACACAAATCTCACTAAAATTCTCTTAGACTTAACAACCAAATTCAGCAATGTAACAGATTACAAAATCAGTACACAAAATTCTTGCATCCCCATAATGAACTCACTGAGAAAGAAATTAGGAAAATAATACCATTTACAATAGCATCAAGAAAAACTGAATACCTAGGAATTAACCTAACCAAGGAAGTGAAATACCTCTATACTGAAAATTGCAGTATATAGCTGGCTCTCCCTGGTTCTTGTCATGGTCCAAGAAGTTTTTATTTGTAATCCCATGGAAAAGTTGTTGGAATTCTAGCAAGTTAATTCCAATGTACCACTTCCAGTGCAACCCATGGCAAGAGTAAAGACAATGAGGCATATTTGTAGTTGTATGGAGGCAAAAGGGTCTTAAGTCGAGCTAGTAAGATGTTTAACTGGAACAAAGGCCTTGACCCAGGGCTAAACTTGGGTTTTCTTAATTCATGAAGAAGGGAGTGGCTTGAAAATGAGTGACTGAGATCCGGGGAAGATGGCGACCGGGTGAGCAGCAAGGGAGCGAACCTCCTTAATAAACACCACCAGCTCGAGACAGACTTGGTGAGCGTGAATGCCGGGACCTCGGCTGGGAAGTTTAAACTGGGCATATGTCTCTGAGATGCCGGGGGAGATGTGGTAGGGCGGACCAGGCTGCCGGGGCGAGACGTGGGAAAGTCCCAGACGCTGGGAGCCGGGGACGATCCCCGCGGGGAAGAAGCGGGGATCGGTCCAGGCGCAGTAGGAGCGCGGCCGCCTCGGGCCCTCCCGCCCCCCGAGCCGGCGCAGCCCCCCAGCGACTCCCGACAGAGATCGGCTTGTTAGCGGCGGAGACGCCCGGCAATCCCACGTTTCGCGCGTGTCGGGCGAGCCGCGCGGGGGGTCCCAAGCACCGCCGGAAGCGGACAGAGGGATTTGCTGGGTCCTGGCGCCCCGAGAATATGGACGGCTCGATCCCTCCCGCCCCCCCGACCCGGCGCAGCTCTCTGGCGACTCCCGACAGAGATCGGCTCTCTGGCGGCGGCAACGCCC